>JAJHSJ010000676.1:0-61412 GCA_021015155.1 Magnolia officinalis | reverse complement strand
GGGCATGATCCATCCTCATTGTGATGGAGGCCTCGATTCAAGGATCCTATCATTCCTCAGTATAAAATACTACCACTGGAACACCATGTAACAAAAAAGAAAAACTGTTGTTTCCCACCTCTGAGAGCAATATCCATCACTTTAATAGTGATGGTCATCAATGGCCAGCATTCTAAGCAGACATCTGCTCCTGAGCAGCAGTACCGAACATCATCATAATCGGACATATCCTGTCAAAGAATCAAGCATTAGAGCTAAATAAAGAAAAAGCCCCACCAAAAACCATTTTAACTTCAAGCATACACCAACATTCAGTTTGTCTGCCAGAAGCTTTATACTTACAATATCAAAAACGAGCTCCCTCTCTACTGGCATGAAAACATTATTACCACCTTGTGCATATGCATGCCGTTTAGCAGGCTGGAAAAAAAAAAAAAAAAAAAAAAAAAAAACAGAGACATAAGAAGAGCTTCAGGATAGGAAATACATCGGCAACCATTAACTACTTGACCACCAAAGAGAATGTGCAAATCATACATCTACACTGTATACAGGTCCAATATCAATCTTAAATGGGCACTTTTCTTTGATAGAACTTTCCAGTTCAGCTGCGTTGTTGAACGATTGGAAGCGCAGATAAATGTCATTATCCAGTGTGAAGGAAAATTCTCTCCGGCCAAAGTAGGACGGGTCACAAGCTGGATGCTTTCCATCTATAGACAGGCAGAAGAGACGGACAGTAAATAAGAAACATACGAAACTAAGCAAAAACAAAGACATCAAGATTCAAGTTTGTCAGGGTGTCCAGTACCATTTCCATACATCATCCATTTAAAGATCTCAGCATGTGGAAAGAGCTTTCCTATCAAGAGAGAAACTAGCACTTCAGACAGTTGTATCAGAGAGATAGAAACAAAGAAATCAGAAGCACATGACAATGTTTCTACAGGGTATTGGAAAATGCCTGAGCCAAAAGTTTGTAAATACCATTCGCTTTCACATTTCAGAAGTGGGCCCATGTCTCAGTGATCCAAACCATTGATATTATGAACCCCCCCTCAATGTGGATGGGCAATGAACCAAACAATCTCCTAGATAGAAGAATCCTAACCCATTGATAGGTAGTCAACAAATAGACACTTAACAAGGAAAATATAGCAAAGGCTTCACATTTGACCAAAAAAAAAAACATATATTATATTCCATATGGGGATTTTTTTGGGGCATATGCCATCTATGGCTATACAGATGGTTGGATCCTTTAACCATGCCCCCCCACTCATACAACTGAAAACCTAGACAGTATATACTAAAGACTATTGACTCACCCAAGTCGCTATTTTTTCAAGAAACTCAGTGAAGCAGCAGTCAATTGGAAACTGTTCGAATTGCGAGTCGGTTTCAAAACTTGGATTATAATTGGATACAATGAAAGCAGAGATAAAGCAAATGTAAGAGGAAAAAAAGTGGGATAACACAATCCATTACCGTAGTAAACTTTGAGATACTCAGCATTAAACCCATCGGGAATGGTGTTCCCTTGCCTGTGTTCAGGTACACATGCATCAATTAGCATGTCATCTCTTCTATCCCCATTTTTTTCTTTCGTCATCTTAGCAAATGACCCTAAACAAACAAATTAATTGTTGCTAGTGAGATGGGATCAACAAACATATATTGGCATTTGTAATAGCGAAAAACAACCAGAAGAATAACTAGATGCCTGAAATTGAAACGAGTAAGCCTTAAATCAGTTTCCATATGGAAAATTTCCAAATCCTTCAATAGGTGGCCTGACAAATGGTACAATAAGAACTGGACCATTAACAATTTCCCGAAAATGGAGCACCAATCTGGACGATTATATTCAGTCCATGTGCTGATTTAGTCTCATCACATTAATTGGTTTGGAAGTTCACATGTGACCCATTTGGTACATGATCTGGATGTCATGCGAGATGTGCCATGAGTCAAAAAAGTAATGAGCTGCTTTCGAACGATCGACTAAGGACACATGATCCATCGAATCCGAGCAGTAGAAGCACACACACACTACAATCATTACATACCCAAAATATAGATGGCTAAGGGAAAAAATACAGTGACGGTTCGAGAGAAAGGCCAGATGACAAGGATTTTGAAATATAGAAGATTGTTGGGGCATTCTACATCTAGTCTCAACTGGTGAGATCCAGATCGCTCATCTGCCAGAACTCACCATATGTGCCCAATTGCCCAAACATCAGCTCCACCACACAACACTCAATTTCAAGATAAAAAATCACTCCATCCAAATTGGGCCTTTTGAAGTCCACAAAGAAATGTGTCATGGTCATCGTTTCGGCATGATAGTTGGACCGTGGGCCATTAAAAAAACACATAGACAAAGGACGGCTCTGATCATCCAAACATCTCATGGTGGTGATCCTAGATTGCCGCTACAAACTCTTGGTGATTTTTCGAGAAGTGATTTGACGAGGATGAATTATAGGCTTATAGTCCATTTACTACAAGTGGCCCACTGTGCGGTGATTCGGACCGCACAATCTGTGGCTTTTCAATGGGGGCCCATTTCATCGATGAGGACTGCTAGAATATTCCAAATCTGGACCATTGATTTCGTTTAGATAAACGGTCAGCATCAACCGAATGTATGATCAACACACATCATTTCCCCAAAACGGGCCCGACGTATAAACGGACCGGATGGCATGTACGTGTATAAAATCAACGATCCGGATCGAGTTCATGGGTCCACATAAAAAATTTTCCCAAGAATGCGTATAGAAGATACTGAAGAAGAAGAGAAAAAAATCGCCATTTGAAACCTGGAAGCTTACCTTGAAAAACCCTCTTCTTCTACTTCTTCCACGCCGAGATTTTCTGTGAGTGGTGAGAAAGGGAAGAAAGGGAAATCTAGATTTTACAATGTAACCGAAGTTGAGAATTTGAAATAGGAGAGAATACCTGTGAATGGAAAGATCGGAAAAGGGAGGCTCTTCCTCTTTCGCTCGATAAAACGCGGGAAGAGATGTCTTTTTGGCGCCAAATCGTGGAGGGCTGTTGTTTTAATGGTTGAGAAAATGACGAGAATGACCCCAGTGGGGGAAACGGATTGGCTACCCCCTGCCACCAGCCCCGTGGCTGCTGGTCGGTGCTCTGTAGGCCCCAATATGATGTATGTGTTTCATCCATTTTTACAGATTATTTTAGAACTCATGCCAAAATTTAGGGGGTATAAATCTCAGGTGCACCACACCACAGGAAAACAATGGTGATTGGATATCCACCGTTAAAATCCTCTTAAGGCCCACTGTAATGTTTATTTAACATCCATCTGTTAATTAGGTCATCCAGGACCAGATGAAGGTAAAAACCAAATATAAGCTTGATCCAAAACTTTTATGGCCCCCAGAAGGTTTTTAATGGTCCACGCTCATTCAACACTGTTTCTTATAATGTGGTCCACTTGAGATTGGGATATATCTCATTTTTGTTATTACAACATAAAATTATCTGAAAAAATAGATGGACGGCATGGATGAAACACATACATCATGGTGGGCCCATAGAGCACCGACCATCACCCATTGGCTGGTGGCAGGGGAGTAGCCAATCCGTTCCCCCCGGGGAAACCATCGGGCTTTTCGTCGGAAGCGGACTGGCTGGTGTACCACACACCAGCTATATATGTACGTGTCGTGCGAAAACGAGCACTGACGCTCCTCCAGCTCCGAGTTGTACGAACGGTTCAAAGGCTATTAAAGTTTTATGGGCCCCACGGTGATGTATTTATTATATCCATATCGTTCATCTAATTTTAGAGATCACTTTAAAGCGTTATCCAAATAATGAATCATATCCAAAGATCATCTTGACCACACCATAAATAGAAGTGGATATAATGATTTTCACCACTAAAAAATTTGTAAGGCCCACTATAACGTTAATTTTCCATTCAACCTCTTCATAAGGTCACAAAGACCTAAATTAAGAGGAAAAACGAACTTCATATTGATCCAAAACTTCTTTAACCCCAAAAAAAGGTTTCAATGGTAGAAGTTCACTCCCCACTGTGTTATGCGATGTGGTCCACTTGATAATTAAATGTCTTATTTTTCGTCTCAAATGTTACGAAGAGCTCACCAAATGGATGAACGGTTTCGATGTAACACGAGCCTCCTGATCAGACTAAAGAACTTTCTTACGTAAATATAGCTGGTGTGAGGTACTCCTGTCTCTAGCCAATCCGCTTCCTCCTTGTCATTACCGTACGGACACAGATTTCCTGCAAAAGCCTTTGTCAGGAAGTTCCCGCGCAAGATTCAAGGGGGGCCACTTATATGTTTACGAGAAATCCAACTCTATCTATTTTGAAGCTCATTTTATCAATTGAGGAGGATCAAAAACTCAAGTACGCAACAAAAGAGGAAACATTTTTAGTAACTGCCCTTGAAACATTTATATGGCCAAAAAGTTTTGTGGCGGTCTAATTTTTCTTATTTTTTCATTTTATCTAAGTGAAAATGATCTTATAAACAGTTTAGATGGCATATAAACAGCAATGTGGAGCCTAGGAAGGTTTCAATGGTAGGCATTCCTTTCCCCACTGTTTCATCTCCTATGGCCCACTTGAGTTTTCAATACTCCTCTTTTTTAGTAGCATGTGTTAAATTGAGGTCCAAAAACGGATGGACAGGTTTGATTTCTCACCAACATCACAATAGGCCCCACCCAGAATCCTTGCGCAAGTACTTGCGAAAGCAAGGACTCGTAGGAGCAGTGTAGGCTCCCCAGTTAGCTTTGTGAGAAATTCAACCCCTCTATCCATTTTTAAGCTCATTTTATCAATTGAGATACAAAAATGAGGGGGATTGAAAACTCAAGTGGGCCGTATGACAGGAAACTTTGGTCCTGTATCGAGTTTGGTATGGACGGATGCTGGAAAAAACTATATGACCCGCCGTGATGTTTGTCTTTTATTCCTGTCATTCATCTGTTTTTTTCATATCATTTTATGGCATAAAAATCAGACAGTTTCAAATTTTTGGTGGACTACACTGTAGGAAACACTGATGATTGCCATTAAAAACTTATCGGGCTACAAATGTTTCATATGAAGATGATATTTGTTTGTTGCCTTCATACAGGTCTATGTGACTTAATAATATATGGATGAAAAATAAACATTACAATAGACCCATGAAGTTTTTAATGATTAACATTCAATCACCACTGTTTTTGTGGTATGGTTCACTCGAGAATTGAATCTACTTTATTTTTGGCTCACGTTAAATGGTATGGTTCGCATGAGAATTGAGTCTACTTCATCTTGTGGGTATTTTGTGAGAGACTTTGGTACCAAGTTTTTCACAGGAACCTTACGTGGGCCCAACCTGTTGTTTTTTAGAAATCCATTGTGTCCATCTGATTTGTGAGATCATTTTAGGGCATGTTACCAAAAGTGAGCATGATTCAAGACTCAAGTGGGCCACACTGAAGCAAAAGGCGGGTAGTGAAATTCGTATCTAATCAAACCACCATGGGGCGACAGTGATGTTTACATGCCATCTATACCGTTCATAGCGTCATTCCTAATTGGATGAACTTAAATTAGCCTCATTTAAAACTTTTGTAGCCCTATGAATATTTCAACTTTGGGCAATCAATCCTCATGTTTCAAGGCCCACTTGAGTATTGGATCCAATCATATCCTAAAATGAACTCACAAAATGGATGGACAAAGTGGATTTCTCACAAACATCAGTGGGCCCCACATAGGTTCCAAAGTAGGAAGGAATCCAGCGTACCTAAAATGAGTTCGCAAAATGACATTTTCCTCGTGAAGTGAGAGTATGGCATGTATAGGAATGGCGCACACGCATGTTAGTAGTGGTCCACGTTAAAATTTTAATTATACTCGAGGGAAAGCGGATTGCATGTAACGCTTCGACTTTTCAGGACCCAAGTACATGACATGACTGTTTCCAAAAACCCGAGTGTTAACCTTAAAGGATGGTCGAATTTGAGTATACACATTTATTTTTATTTTATTCATTTAAAGTAAGCATATGAGCGTAGTATGGACAAATTAAACATAAAGGAAAGTTTGCATTATCATTTAAATATACAAGAGTTGCCCATAATGACTTATACAAACCAATGTCCCCATTATTACAATACAAAATGAAATAACATTACATGTAAAACTAGGTAAATTGCAACAATATTGAGCTGTGAAATCTTGCAGCGGCCCTTAACAAATACAATCATGCACCCTTATCAACTATAGCCTGCTCCTCACCAATATGAATGTGAACATTATCTGGGCCACCTGTGCTACCTGTACGGTTGTACGTTTGATGGATGAGTGGCCAACTCAGTGTGAATTCCCCTCAAGATTACACACCGTCGCATTAGGTAAGCATAGTTATAAAGCAAAGTATGCAAAACAATACATGATGCAGGTCTTATTAGATGCATGGATGCGTGAATACAATCATCGCCCTGGGGATGCTCATCTGTGTGGACAGTGGGCTCGTCACCCATGCAATCATCGACCTGGGAAAATCATCCAGTCAGAACAATATATATCGATAGTTGGTGGTATGGGAGCTAGCGAAACGATACCTCGATGATCCTAAGGGCATGTGCTACAGCATCCAGTTATCGTCAATATGTCATGGATGCATGATTAACCAAACCATTATTACTCTAGTTACAATCAGTCAATTTAGATAAGCTCAATGTCGCTACGGGGGCTCGTCACCAGCGTAGGCCGACAGCTCGGGCATAAGTCTCATACCACCATCCCCGGCTCATGAGGCTACCATCTTAGGATGTTTAATTGAACTCATCAACTAATGGTCAATCATATTACAGTATATGAGACTTACCATTGCAAGGGTTGCACGAGAAAAACATCGAACCATATAGGGAAAATACCATAACAAAGCCTCATAGGGCGATACTAAAAACAAGCCACGTAGGGCAATTATCAAAATAGGTCACATAGGGTGATTATCAAAACCATGCGCTAAAGGAAGATCCTTGAAAATCACTTAGACACAACAACCCTGGATGGTAGGCCCACATCAATGATCCATCTAGACAATCACTCAATAACCACTAGATCAAAGGTCCATTACAATCACCATCAATAGAGTTACATCCCAAGTATGGGTGTACATTTATAAGTAGGGGTTTCCCACTAATGTACCAGTTTAAGTTCCATAAGCAATCACAAATAATCCACAAGCATGAACAACTATACAAGATGAACATTAACCATGTAATATAGCAATTCAATTTCCTCCAGCTAACACGTGATTATAAAATGGAGATATCAATTATAAATTAAATATACACACTATAACTTGAGTTAATGGGAAGATGGAAAGCTCAAGGGAAAAAATCATCACCTTATGGGTTGGATCGTCACTAATGTTGCTAAGGAGCACGTGTGCCCTTATAGTAAAATCCTATCATGAATTGTAAAATCGTATGGTCAGATCTAAGTTCTACATACTATTTATGGTTGCTATTACAACCTAGGTTTGGATTGCTTACTTTTAGGGTTTCGATATAAATTAGGATTTTCATCCTAGAGTTTAGTCTTAAACTTAGATTTTAGGATTTGAATCCAAAGTTATTACTAATAATAATAATATTATTATTATTATTGTACAATGGACCGAATAATATTCAAAATAGGAGTATTATCCCATCATTATTAATGATAATGGCTCATAAGTTCATATTTAAATGTAACGATCTTATCTACTATTCTTATAATGATTAATAATCTCTTAAATAATATAGGTAATAAAAATCAAGTCTTTATTAATATAATAAGGGCTAATGCTTAGAGTTGTACACGAGCAGACAAAGGCTTGAGTACTCGCTCGACTCGACTCGGAATACTCGACTCGCCTGAGTTAGAGCCGAGTACGAGCGGGTTTTCACTACTCGTTTAGAGTATGAGTAGAGTACGAATCTAGAGGTACTCGACTCGTACCCGTGTATATAACCGCCCGAAAAAAAAAAAAAAAAAAAACCCTACCACTCCACCCGTCCGTCATTTTCCATTCCAGCCGCGCCCAAAACCCTACCCCACCCGTCCTTTTTAGAAGCAGCGCCTGAACCCTTCCCTCCCAGCGAGGGTTCGAAAAAAAACTCTCTCTCTCTCTCTCTCTCTCTCTCTCTCTCTCTCTCTCTCCCCCCCCTCCTCTCCCAGCGCCTGTCCGCCCGTCCCTCTTCTTCCCTATCTCTCTCTCACTCGCCATTGTCCCCTGTCCGGTAGTGTCCGGTGCCGCTCGTCCCTGTGTCCTGTCTGGTGCCCCTGTCCGGTGACGGATCTCATCGCTGCCACTCATCCGGTGCCACAGCTCGTCCCTGCCAAGCTGTCACTCGTCCCGTCGTCCGTCATCGCCCTACCCTGCACGCAGCTGTCGTTCGTCCCTCTTCTACTCGCCCGGTAAGTCCATTGTACTGTTTACTTACCATACGATTGAACACACACATCATGGTGGGGCCCACACAGCACCGTGGCTACTAGCAATGGGACGTCAGTATCAAACAACAACAAAACAATAAAAACATAGTCTCAAGTTTTACAATGTTGCATGGAATTGTCTTCTCAAATAGAGAAAAAATGTCAAATACACCTTAAATCAATCAAAATAAAATAAAAATAAATAGTTAAGATTAAGAGTTAGAAACATAGCTCAGTTTGTCTTTAAATCAATCAAAAGATAACAATCTCAAGTTCCACAATTGTACGAATGTGAAATGGGGGGTCCAATGCCCATGAAATTTTATCTACAGTATCATCTCATAGGGCCAATCAACCCTTAAAATCTTTTTCAAATGGTAATATGCAAGGGAGAATTGAATCGATGAAAATTTGGGGTTGGAAGGGTATTTGTGTTGGAACCATAGGGCTTTAAAAAGTTGAAAGAAAGAAATGCCATTTACCAAAAGCATGCTAATTCATCTATACTAAGATGCACAATTTTAGGGATATGAGTCATATGACTAGGGCTGTCAATGGGCCAGACTGGCCTAACATCCTTGGGCTGGTGGTTGATTCGAGGCTGTTTGTTAATTGTGTCGGGCATAGGCTGCATCTAAAAACTTGTCAACCTGGCCCAGCCTGTTTAGTAGTTTAAAGGGCATTCTATATCTCATATGGATGTTATATATATTATGCGGCCATGTACACATGGAACCCACGTGACCACAAACCACCCACTGTGGGGCACACCTAATTAACAGCCCAGACCTTGCAGAAAAATGGGTGAATGGGCCAGGTTAGTCGAGGCATATTCATTTAGGGTTAGGTTTGCTCTTAAATTTTACTCTGCAGGCCAGGCTTTAGACATACCTCGGCATCAAATCTGGGACGTTCATCTATGTGTCCTGACAGTCTTGCTTAGCCCAAATTTTCTAGGACCATCCATTGTAAGTCCCACCATATTAACATTTTGGATCACCAAACTATGACTCCTAATGGTAGATTTGGCTTTTCATTTGACATTTTGTTATTAGTTAGGTAGATGATAAATTTCAATTTCAGCATGCTCCTTTGTTTGCATAGATATACATTATTTGTATTGTTTTAGTTATAGACTTGTAGTATAAGATAATCAATTGCCAATTTGAGGATTTATATATTGTCAGACATAGATTCAGTGTGTTCTTGGATGCATAGAAATTACTCAAATTGTCTTTTTTTGGATGGTTCAGGGTTAGATAGATTGTAATGTCTTCATTTATTCCAATTTAAATGCATATGTCTGTTTTGGTTACTTCTCTCCTTTTTCTCTCTGGATATATTTAATGTATTTATTTCCGTCGTCAAATATCCACACTTTGTGTTGATGATTGACATGAGAATCAAATATAAGATTAATATATTCTTGAGAGATAAGGGGAGATGCTGCCGGAATTTCGGTGTAGCATTTAAATTGGAAAATGAAGCATTACAATCCATCTAACTTTGAATGAGTGACTGATTTAGACAGTTAAGTAATTATGCCTGTCTAGGGTCTAGCCGTCTAGGACCCTAGATAATAGTTAACATATCGAGAACTTAATTTTATAGATGGCTAGTTAAGACGAAAGCCCAAATACCCCTGGAATGGGTGCATCGGCCACATCTCCTCTAATCATAGAGGGAGATACAGACACGTCAACTGCATGCAAACGAAAGAAAAAGAGATCGGCAGTGTGAGATGATTTTGAAGATGATACAGTTAACGATGTACAGAAGATAAAGTGTAATCACTGCAAAGGGTTATTCAGAAAGATTCCAGGAGGATCTACGACACATCTAATTAGATATTTGAAGATGTGTCCTAAGAAAGCAAGACTCCCTCCTCTGGCCAACAGACGTTGTCATTTATGAGGTCAGAAGGGGACGACTCCCAAGGCGTAGTGTCCACTCATAAGTTTGACAAGGAGAAGCTGAATGAGTGGTTTGCTATATTAGTGATTTTGGAAGAAAAACTTTTTAGAATGATTGAAAGTAAAGAGTTTAGGGCTTTCTGTCAATTCCTTAACCCTCGGGCCGAGAATGTCTCCCCCGTTATAGTGTGTAGAGAGAAAGCATGAAGATGTACGCAAATGAGAAGATGAAACTGAAAGAAGTTTTGGCTTCCATTTCCAGAATAGCTTTGACTTCTGATTTATAGACGGCGTCCAATATAAAGAAAAGGATACATTTCATTAACCGCTTACTATGTTGATAAAGATTGAAAACTATGCAAGAGAATTTTGAACTTCAAACACTTTCCTCCTCCACATACTAATTTACTTATTTCGGATTGCATCTATAGTTGTCTAAAAGGCTGGGGCATTGAGAAGAAAATTTCAGCAATAACTTTAGACAATGCTTCAGCAAATGACAGTGTCATTTCATGCTTACGTAACCAGTCCAGGGCTACAGGAAATTTATTTTTTGAAGGAAAAATATTTCAGGTCAGATGTTGTGCCCATATTGTAAATTCGATTGTACAAGAAGGGCTGAAAGCAATTGACAACACTATAAACAACATAAGAGAAAGTGTGAAATATATAAGAAGGTCGCCATCGAGACTAAGTATATGGAATGACATCATCTAACGTTTAAATGTGCCATCTAAAAAAAAGTTGAAGTTGGATGTCTGTATACGTTGGAACTCGACCTATAAAATGTTAGATGCGGCAATGGAATTACAGCTTGCATTTTCTTAATACGCGGCACGTGACAAAACCTATTCTTGGTTACCAAGCACAAATGATTGGGCCAAAGCACAACAAGTTCACACATTTCTCAAAGTTTTCTACGATTGCACGAAGATTTTTTCTGGGAATCAGTATCCAACCGCGAATCTGTTTATTCCGTCTCTTTGAAAGATTAAGGATGCTCTACAGAAAAATGACAGTGCGGGTCTAGATTTCATACTCCAGATGACAGTTAGTATGAAGACGAAGTTCGATAAATACTGGGACGAATGTCATCTGTTAATATCCTTGGCAGTTGTTATTGATCATCATTGTAATATGGGGTTGGTTAGCTTTATTTTTATGAAGCTTTATCATACTGAAAGAGCGGCAGCAGAGACGTCTAAGGTTCGTCAAACCCTTGAAGATTTGTATAAATCGTATGTTAATACTTTACCTACAGCGGGTGTTGAAGAAAATAGAGATGCATATATTTTTGTTCCTGATAATCCGGATATGCTAAATGAATACATATCATACTTGGCACAAGCACGAATGAGAGTTGATACAAAGAATCAGAGTTAGATATGTACCTCAAGGAGGCAATCGTAGTGCGATCCGAATTTGATGTGTTGGAATGGTGGAAGATGAGGGTTAGTGAATCAAAATACCCTACATTATCCGTGATGGCACGGGATAGTTGAAGCGTTGATTTGTACGCAAGATTGGTTGCGCCCAATATGGGGAGATATGAATGATGATGATGATGATGATGAAAAGGAGATTGAGATTCGTGACGAGTCTCTACCTACAGATCAGTAATTATTTTCGGTTTTTCAAATTTTTTTGTTGAATGATGAATGATCTGTAATATTATTTCATTGCAACTGCAAACACGAAAGTGTTGGGACTTTTAATCTTTGATATTTATTTATATGTGTCTATTCATTTGCTTTTATTTTTGACTTTCGATACATTTATACTGCTTTCTTTTGTTCATAATTCAAGTTCAATTTATTTATCAATATTCTGATTTTTTTTATTAACAATTGAATGTAGATATGTCGTCATCTGAGCCATCGACAAACATTTGGGACTATGCTTCCCTAGTTGAATCACCACCAAGGTCTGGAAAAACAAAGATTAAGTGTGGTTTGTGTGGCGCAAAGTTTGTAAACAAGACTAATCGCTTTCGCTTACACTTGTCATGTCGAGGTGGTGATGCAAAACCATGCCCTAATGCCCCTAAGGATGTCCAATTTTTTTTCAAGCTCTGTTAGATTCGAATAGAAAACCTTTCACTCCATCCAAACCTTCTGCTCCTGGATCTAGTACACGAATGACATCCACTAAAGATGCAGAGGAGGAAGCCAGATTAAAAGCTTTGGAGGAAGAACAACTCCAACTCGCCTTAAAACGCAGTATGGAAGATGTTTTTAGATTTCAGCGATATTCGAGTCAAAGACAACACGATGTTAAAGCAAGGTCGAGTTACTCGAGTACGACAAATAAGAAGAAGAAAAAGAGTAACAAATTGAAATTCCTGACCCGTCTCGGTGAATTTTATAGGGCATTGGGTACTACATACAATTCTTCACATAAAGCAAGTTTGAAAAATCTAGTTGAAAGTGTAGAAGAGCACGAAGGAAAAAATCTCTTCGCCTTCTGACTCAGAGGAAGTGAATCAATTTGTATATGAAAAAATAAATAGCAGTTCCGATGGATCAGATGACAATACAAGAAGACACTCATCTTATATAGGTTATTAGTTATAATTTGTCATTTTGAAGTGAACAATGTAATGTAAATATGCTAATGTAATTATCGAAATTTTTAATCATAAATATGTGCATTTTATATATTTTATTGTTTAGTTTAACTTCAAATTTCAATTGACTCGAACTCGCCTCGAAAACTCGCACTATATTCGACTCGATTTCTGCTATTACTCGAACTCGCTTTGAAAACTCGGACTCGACTCGACTCGTTTACTACTCGTACTTAGCTCGTACTCGGGCGAGTAGAGTACGAGCAGGGAGTCCCTACTCGTTGGCCGAGTAGAGTCGAGTACGAGCAGCACTCGGGCGTTAAGAGCCGAGTACGAGTAGGGCGATACTCGACTCGACTCGACTCGTGTACAGCTCTACTAGCTAATGATTATATTAACCCCTATTTATAATTCCATAAGGAAAACGATAAATATTTTCTAACGCTAATATTCATCATTATGATAATCTAGCCATGATAATAGCTACCATGATCTACCATGGATTATAAGAATCTACACTTTGGTGAAACCTAACCCATTATCTATGCTTAGGGTATTGACCTAGAGCTTAGATTACTTAGGCCTAGGTTTTTATCAGTGTTTAGGTCTAGGTTATATTTTTAGGGCTTAAATGCTAATTGATTTATGTTTGACCATACGCTAATCGTATTGATAATTTCATAGTGATCCTTATAATTAATGTTAGTTGATGTGTCATTACTAATCATTGTAATGAAAATACATAGTATGCCCTATATTCACGATAATATTTAAGAATGAAAACACTTATATTTAATAATTGTAACTTGCCTATAGTAACTAATATTAGTATATATAAACTAATATTAGTATATATAATTTACTAATAATTAATCATACCTAACTTTAGTAATCCTATAAATGATAATAATGGTAGGAAAAATGTGGACTCACCTTAGTTGATTCAGTAGCTCGACTCGGCATTAGAAAAGTCTGGACTCAGCCCCAACCGAGTTGACTCGGTTCCATCCGAGTTGGCTCGGCCTTCTCTCACTCCCTTCTTATTCTCTCTCTCTCTTTCTTCTTCTCCTTTTCTTCTTCTTTTCTTCCCGCTGGGATGTCCAGCAATGAGTCTGGACAGACCCATTCCAACTCGACTTAGCTGACTCGGCAGCGAGTCAGCCCATAGCTTAGGCCGAAATTCCCCCTTCTATCTCTCCCTCTCTTTTTCACATTTCCTTCTTCTTCTCTATCTCTCGTTCTCTTATCTCTCACCCTTTCTTTTCTTCTCAAAACCCCATTCCAGAAACATCTGGACTGAACAAGACTCACCCGAGTTGGACCGCACCTCAACTCGACTCGGCGATGAGTGCAACGGCTGCACTCACCCTGATTTTCCCCTGTTTCCTTCCCCTCACTCTCCTCTGCTTTCTCTCCCTCACTCCTTTCTTTTTCTCTTTTCTTTCTTTTCAGGTAGAAACGTCCCTTAGAGGAAGCCAATCCAGCCCGCCTCGGTCCAGACTCAGCTCGGACTCGGGCCAAGCCAGTACAGTTCGGTATGGAACCCGACCTGGTTCGGACTGTTGCATCAATGCACCCACTCCCCCATTTCTCTTCATTTCTTTCTTTTCGTTCATCTGCTGCAGGTCCAGCGGAGGCACTGGACTGCCGGATTGGACCCGAATCAACTCGGGTTTGGCGCTGCTTGAACGAGGAAGAAACTCCGGGCAGCAATGGTGGACGTCTTCCCATCGCTTCTTTCTCCATTCCGACGACATGGAAGGGTTCTTAAGGGTGTAATGGAGCTCAGTGACGTGTTGAACCAAAGGTTTGAAGGGTTTTTGGTGGTGGGTTCGGACTTGCAAGGAAACGCCCTCTCTTCACAGAAATATTCTGCTGCTCAGTTGAATAGCTGGCAACAGCCTAAACTATTTTCAACAGCCAGGATTCGTTTCCCATGGATGGCTGAGATAGACGGATCCGGCCTCACGCGGATCGTAGGGAGGAAAAACATCTCAGCAGAAATTTCCATTTCAGGAAATGTCGCACGCAGCTCTTTTCGGGTTCGATTTGAGTGCCTGAACGTGTACATGGGTGTGTACGGAAGACATGGAATTGGTCAGACTGGAATGATCTACCAGTTGAACGGTTTGGATCAACTCAAGGTGACCCACGCAATAGGCTGATCTTAGGGCGGCTAGAAGCACAAACGGGCTTGTACGTCTTCCCACTTGCGCCCGTCCCTGTGAGTACGTACGTGCGTTTCCACGTGTGGTAAGGTGAGATTTTGGTAAGGCTCACTCCCTGAATACGATGGACGGTTCCGATTGTCTTGATGGTTCTCATGGTGAGCCACAGCACATTCGAAACGGACGTCCCCTCGTTTAATTCCTTGATGGCGGGAGAAAGCGGAAGAGGCTTTTGCCTCTTTCGGTTAGACACGGGTCAGACCTGGTTTGACCAGGCTGGCACGTCCGGTGCACCACGGGTGTACACCAGCTTGTGCACACGTACCCCACCATGTGGGGTCCACCGTGGTGTCTGTAAAAAATCCACACCGTCCATTACATTTTTCGGCCCACATCAGGGCCCATCCTAAAGGATGAGGCATATCGCAAACTCGGGCGGACCATATTCTTAATTTTCTACTCCTAATAATAAATTTTTGTTAATCTAATGGCTGGACCATCTTGAATTTGAATATCAGCGGATGACTGATATAGTTGGAAATCAGTGGTCGAATTAGGGGATAAATGACTGATATATGTTAAAAACATCAAATATTATTATTTCTATCATTTATATATATATCATTTGTGTTATTTTTCCTTAAATTGTTGTCGTGGTTTATGTCTATTTGTTTGTCCACTCAGTTAGAGCTTGGATAGAAGTGAATAAAAAATAAGCCCTTTAGTTTGTCAGTGGCATCTGTTAAGTGTGTAAATTCTCACCTGGCATAGGTCCCAAATTTAAAATGACTTACTCGTATTAGTGGACCTCATGGAATAAATTCCTATTATAGCTTTGAGTTATAAATTTTGAAAGACAAAGGCTAAATTTATTATAATTTATTTCATGGGCGGATGACTTCATCTGTGGTTAAAGGTTATTTCTATTCACTGACTCATTGTTTTTGTTTTTAGTAACGCTCGAGTATTAAAAAGTATGGAGTGTAACATTGCATTATGGGGCTCCAATGGCTCATTGTGATATATGTGTTTGATCAACACTGTATATCCATTTTTTCAAATCATTTTAAGGTATAAATCTAAAAATGAGGTAGGTCCCATGCGAACCCTGAGAACCACACCACAGTAAGTAGCAGCGACAGTTAAACTCGTCGTTGAAATCTTTCTTGGGTGTCATCCATCTTGTTCATAAGGTTATGTAGACCTGAATGAAAGTAAAACATAAATAAATATTTGATTGATCCAAAAAATTTTACACTCGCAAAAAGTATTTAATGATGGAAATTCAATCCCTTCCATGTGGTCTACTTGAGTTTTGTATCTGTCTTATTTTTAGTTTATATCTGAAATGATGTGAAAACATAATGCCATATGTAAACCAATACATCATGGTGGTCCATGGAGCCCGCCAGGACGGGCGATTAACTTCCAACCGGCGGTGGCCGAACGCAATCCACTTCCTTCTTTGGCGTGATTGGTTTTTCGAAATGTAGATTCCGTTGGACTCGATTTCTTAGGAAAGCCTTTCATAGGAAGTTTCGTGGTTAGATGCTACGTGGGGCTTAGTGTGAAGTTTGTGAGAAATCCACACCATCCATCCATTTAAGAACTCATTTTAGGATATGTAACAAAAATTGAGATGGATCCAAAACTCAGCGTGTTGCACAAGAGGGAAATTGGGGAATGAATTTCCTACCGTTGAAACCTTCATCAGATCTACCTTAATGTTTATATGCCATCCAAACCCTTAATAAGGTCATTCCCACGAGGATGAAGTGAAAGCACCAAAAACTTAATTAGCCTCATATGAAACTTTGTGACCATACAAATGTTTCAAATGGTGGTCGCTGAATCACAACTATTTCCTCCATGCGGGCGCTTGAGTTTGGGATACCTCATTTTTAGCTGTATGTTTTAAAATGAGCTCTCAAAAAGATGGATGGTATGGATTTCTCACAAACATCATGGTGAGCCCCCACACAGCATCCCACTGCAGGAGCTTCTCATAAAGGTTTTCCAAGGAAATCAGCATCCGATTCCATCCGGGGAGCGGATTCGGTCACATCATCCAACTATTTTGAAAGCTCATTCCATGGCACGATTCCAAAAATGAAACTAACTCAAATCTTAGGTGGACCACACCACAGGAAACAGTCATGATTAAATCTCCGCCATTAAAAATTTCATGGTTTCCACAATAATGTTTATTTGCCATCCAACCTGTTGATAAGGTTACAAACACCTAAATGAAGAAATCGCAAAAATATCATCTTAATCCAAAGCTTCTTGGCCCACAAGAAGTTTTTAATGATCAATCACCATGTTTCCTGTCCTATGGCCCATTTACGATTTTGAACTACTTCATTTTTTGGATCATGCCCTAAAATGATCTTTCAATATAGATGGATGGCGTGGATGTAGCCACATACATCACGGTGGGCCCCCACAGTCAGGGGGTCTCACCTAACTTGCTACCCAAAGCATTAAAATGCAAGGCATCTTACGCAGACGGACCATCCAACGGATCCAACCCGAACCTATTTGAACCGAATGCCAAGTTCGGGTCGAATCGAGTTGACTCGGTCAGATCCGACTGTAAATTGATCGAGTCCGGATCAATAGTTAATCTGGACTGTCCGATCTGATTCGATCCGCACAATGTTTATTCAACACAGTTTTTATAATGTTGTCCACTTGAGATTGGGATATACCTCTTTTTGTTTAATACCATAAAATGATCTAGAAAAATAGATGGATAACATGGATGAAATAAATACATCATGGTGGGGTCCACAGAGCACCGACTACCCACCATTGGCCGGTGGCAAGGGGAGTAGCCAATCCATCTTCTCACCCTTGGGTCTGACCGACAACTAATTTTTCTCCTAAGTATGGTAGTCCACGTGACCACGGATGATCTTTTAGCCACCAATGTTACATCCTCGTAGTCAGAATCGTTCATACCATGGGCCTCACTAGAAGAGGCCATGATCAAGGAAATGGGATACATCGTAGCCATCTGATCATTGGATCTCAGGTTGCCAAGTAGAATAGTTGGTATTATTACCATAACCTTTGCTTCTCTGGAAACGGAGTAACCATCCCATCAATGGATGCAATGTAACATCGTAGTGCATCCTTTGTGGGGCCCATTGGATGAACGGCTCTAATATTTGAGAGTTATTTGGGAACATTTGAAGGGTGTGTGGACCCGCATGCTATCATAACACGAGTACTTCTCTCTCACATGCTTTATCCGCTGCTTTTCTTTTTCTCGTATTCCTACACGCCAGCTAACTTCTACTCGCAGTCGTATCGAGCCACGAGCTCTCTGACGGACGCGGGTTTCAAGTGAAAGCCTTTCACACGAAGTTCTTGCGTGGGATACTAGGTGGGTCCCACCATGAAGTTTGTGATAAATCCACACCGTCCATCCATTTTGGGAGCTCATTTTAGGACATGCGGCCAAAAACGAATTATATCCAAAACTCAAGTGGCCCTTGCGAGAGGAAACAGTGTAGATTCAATGAAGATTCGATCTGAACCGTACCTAACCTAATCTGACTCGATTTTCCTGACTGAGCTAGAAGTTCGGATCAAGCCAGCAGTGCAATGGATTGGATCGTGTCAGAGGACTCAGACCCGGTCCCGGATCGAGTTCGGGTCGGGCACTGGAAATTCAGATCGAGTCGAGTCGGGCCCAATCTGGTCCGACTCGACTCGATGCCCACCTCTTCATGGTTCTAGTACCTATTGCCATGAAATCCCACACACAGTGTGAGTGAGTACTGTAACAACCCCTTTTTTTAAATAAACGATGCGAACTAAATCCCACCATTTCTTATGGTGTGGCCCACTAGAGCTCCGGATCTATCTCATTTTTTTGGCCCATACCCTAACATGTTTAAATGCAACTGATGAACGAAGTAGATTCGTCGCGTCATTCCTATGGGGCCCACTATATATATATATATATATAGGGAAAAGGTATTATGCGCTCCGCCTCACGATAACCCCTTGAGGTCGAGCTGTGTGGGCCCCATCGTGATGCATTTCGACCATCAACACCGTGCATTTTGATAGGTACCCTTTAAATTATGGGATAGCCCAAAAATTAGTCGTATACGGAACTCAGGTGGGCCATACCATCTAAAATTATGTGAAGACACCGTTAAAACATATAAAAAACACTTGGTGGAGCCCACCTGAGTTTTGCATGCGCCTGAAACTTGGTCTGAACCCTCATTCAAGTGGGACACACATAATGGATGGGCTGGATTTGCAAACCACATCTCGGTAGGCCCTTAAAAAATGATTATTAATGTTTTATGGTGCACGGCCCTCTCCACTTCTGTATGTCGTGTGGCCCACACAAGTCACGGATTGACTTGATTTTTGAGACCTAGGCCCACAATGGAATGGTGCATCTGACTGATGGGGTAGATGTTCGAAACACATCACGGTGGGCCCCACACAAACTCGATCTCATGGGACGTACTCATGAGGTCGAGCGCATAGTACCTTTTCCCATATATATATATATATATATATATATATATATATATAATATATATATATATATATATATATTAAGTGGCACGTCACCACTTGAGGCAATTGCCCGATTTTTTTCTCTTCTTCCTCTTTTTTTGTTTCACATGATGAGACCCCGTACCCATCTGAGGCTAGCACCATCCATCATTTAGGGCCCACCTTCTAAATCCGGACTGTCCATCCAAATTGAAATCCCTGAAACCTTATCCATTTCAGTCCTTTGCTACAAAACCTCTTGTGCGGCCCCACCTAATCAACGAATCTGCCTTACTTTTGAGCTCACATTGTATGTGGATATTACAAACCTCGTGTCGCATCAAACTTCATGGCAAACCCCACCTAAACTTCCGTTTCAGATTCGGTTCGCAACTCCTCGCGGTTACAGCGTCTTTCACGGCCGAAAAACTAGCACTCCTTCCACAACACTGCGGTTTGTGTATAACCCATCTCACAAATCTCAGCCATTGTATCTTCCTCAACCAACTCCATTCAATGGACCTCTAATTTCCAATGATTTCTCCCGTTTCTAGCAATCAGAAAACACCACTTCTCATGTTCTCTCCACTTCTTCAACATAAGAAAATCGAGAACTCTTCAACCATGTAACCACCAACAAAATGGGTATATAGCTTATTTTCAACCATTTAAAAGCTTCATAGGATGAATCCATGCCATCCAGAAAGATTGCTACATCGAAATATGCCGAGAACAGAAAATCGCCATTAAAGCCTACCATCCTCATGTCGATCAAAGTTGCACCGTAAGTTCTCTTGTATCTATCTGTATTATCTATTCACACCGGTTTTGAGGTTGAAATACAAACCATATACGTCATCTATCAAGTAAGCTTTCTCCCCCAATTTTCTTATTAGGAATCAATTCATAGTTGTAGTTCATAAGGCTCGACTCATTGAGTCGACTCACCAAGTTGACTCAGCGAGTCGATGTGTTGATGTAGTTGGATTCAAGTTTATAATATATAAATTTTACAATAATAGAAGTATAATTAGTATGTGTGTTTTCTTGTAGAGATCTCTAACATTTCATATAGAAACGCTCACCAAGTGGCGTTACACTAAATTGAGTTGAACTTGATTTTACTGGACTGAATGGACTGCATTTGTATCGATCTTAGATCTTCTCGCCTAATCCAGCCATACATTGGATCTGTCACACGAAATCAGGTAAGTGATCTTCCCTGTTGAAAATTTCAGGTTAACATATATATTGATTTAATTATTTATTATATATTAAATTTATTTGATCATTGTCATTAGTTGCATATTATTTTATTTGATTTCTTGGTTGCATATTGTAGAGTTAATTTATTTGAGTTATTAATTGACTTCATTTTATTATCGTGGCGTGCTTAATTATAATTATTTCCTTATTATTACACGATGAAGAATGTATTTCAATTTACGATGTTCTGCCCCAAAAGAATTACCATGTTATTTGTTTATAGGTGCTATGTCCTAAAATGATTGTTGTATTTTTATTGGTGCTCTGCCCAGGGTCATTCCCGAAAGGATCAACACGGTACGGGTGCTCTGCCCAGGGTCATACCCGAAAGGATTGGCACAGGTGCTCTGCCCTGGGCGATTCCCTAAAACGATCAACACACACGGGTGCTCTGCCTTGAGTATTTACCCTAAAAGTCTATTTACCAGGTGCTTTGCCGAGGGTCATTCCCTAAGGGCCTGTTTGGCCGGACAGATCCCATGGTATTAGGAGAGATGAGATCAATTTTAAGGTAATGGTGGTGTCAGTGGATTGTCTTAAGATCCATGGGATTGCTTATATCCCGGGACAAGTTCACTGGGTCTGTTTGGCATGCCCTGCATATCCCGAGATTTTACCTTCCAATCCATCCAACCAAGGGATAGGATCAATTTTAAGGTAATGATGGTGATGTCAGTGGATTGTCTTAAGATCCATGGGATTGCTCATATCCCAGGACAAGTTCACCGAATCTGTTTGGCTCGTCATGCTTATCCCAGGATATTGCCAATCCCATCCCTCCTAATACCGTGGGATCTGCCTTGCCAAACAAGCCTTTAAAGGATCAACACTGGTGCTCTGCCGAGGGTCATTTCCTAAAAGGATTGACACACATGGGTGTTCTACCCTGGATTGAACCAAAAAGGATTTTAGATGACTGTATTATCTTATTTCTTATTATGAAAAAATAAATTGTTATTGTTGTCATGTAAAATGCTGATTCAATCCGTGTAATTGATCATATTTATTTTATTGAATTATATTGGTGTTAACGTAGAATTTTCAATTTTGGGAATGATTTAACCCTACGAGCTGTCGTGCTCACACCCGTATAGATTGTTTTGCAGGGTTTATATATGAAGAACCGATTGGACAAGATCGAGGATATTTCATATTATTTTGAAGATTCCTTAAAATTCAATGTATTTTATTATTATTATTTTTTATATCAATGTAATTAAAGATTCAAGAATTGATTAGTTGACGTTATTTAATGACAATGATTATTATAATTTTAGATGCTCTAATTGCCTTGAAAATGCACGAAAATTATGTAAGTTACGATGTATATTTTGTTTAAGTACAACTCACAGTTCTGGAATTCGGGTTCAAGCCTAGCCAACTCGGGTACCAAATTTTGAGGCGTGACATGTGCGAAATAAAATGATATAGAAAGAGGTGGGACAAAAGATAATTTGGAAGCTTTTTAATGGTGGGTATCCCAACCGTGGGATTGAAAATATCGGGAATTTTCAATTCTGGGTACCTGAGAAAATCCAAGCTGCAAAAGGGACCCCTTATCTTGGTCCGCACCCCATCCAAGGGCTATCCCATCAGATCAATGGCTCTGATAGCCACATGTGTTTGCCCAGCTGCACGGCTCATCTGTGGTGCAACATGCACATTACCTCTCTCTCTCTCTAAATACTTCCATTCGAAGAGTGATGGATGATATACATGCAGCTATGGATCTAAGTAAATCAAATCAAACCATCCATATTGTGGGCACCAAATATATGATGAACCAAAAATTACATTATCATGTCGTTCTCTAGATATTACATTGCTGACCATTTATTGGACTATTAAAAATAACAATATCCAATGGCCTTATATTACATATATATATATATATATATATATATAATATATATATATATATATATATATAAATTTAAAAAGTTTCTAAGAGTGATTTTTAAACGGATCTGTTTTTTCAGACTGCAATTTTCGACAGTAGGTTCCACAATTTAGCCAGTTTAATTTGACTTAATAAACGCCATCCTATATCATTTCTAAGCGCCTGCATATCAAGAGTCATAGGCAACCAGAGTATCAATAAATCCTTCATTTTTTTTGAGGTCTGTCTAACCGTCGCTTAGGCCTTCCACGGGTAACTTTGTATTAGGCGTTTCCCTGACCGTGGGTGTATGTTTTGTATATCCACGCTGTCCATCAGTTTTTCTAGATCATCCCACGTATGCACAAAAATGAAACAGATTCAAATCTCAAATGGACCACACCACAGGAAACATGCCCACCATTAGAAACTTCCTAGACCCAGAGTATATTTATTTTCCATCCAACCCGTTGATAAGGTCACAATGACCTAGATGAAGGAAAAATAAATATTGGCTTGATGCAAAACATTTGTGGCCCACAAGAAGTTATTTACTGTCAATGACTACTTTTTCTTGTGGTGTGGTTCACTTCAGATTTTGATCTACTTAAGTGTTTGAACACTACACTATAATTAGCTGAAAACAATGATGGACGGTGTGGATATAAAAAAAATAAATATATCAAGGTGGGACTCACCGTAAGGGAAACACCCGGGTAACGCCTGAGCGCTCCTATGAGGCGCAGGTTCATTGATTGAAACGTGGCTGATTCGAAATTAACAAGCTCATTCTCGTTCCTTCCAGGGCGCCGCTGGAATCGGAGAAAACAGGCGGGTGTGACTTCTCCTCTGCCCCAGGAAAGGTAAGAGGTGGGACTCAAAAGCCCTGCCATCGCATGCAACCGGACATTTGCCCTTCTCTTCCTGCGACCCTTCACATTTATAACGACGCTGATGAACGCAAAGAGCCAAGACTCCCCAACTTTTGAATTGCCCAAAACACCCTTACACATAAGTCACAAGATCCATCGCTAGTATCTGAGTCCGTCATTGACAAGTTAATCTGGCCACATATGGTATACATGCAGGAGATACACACCGTTCATATTTTGGGCCATTCTGTGGATGGAGCGTAAGCTAGAGAATTCTACTTGTCAGACCATCCTAGTCATCGATTAAAGGCCTTTTATTTCCCAAAATAATGACCGTTGGTTGAAACAGTGGCTGTGATTACCATACGGATGCATTTTTTGGCTATGGCCCACCTAAATGGTAGCCATCAATTGTATGGTGATTGATGGACTGTTTCAGCGTAACTTTCACATTTCTTATCTTGGGACTTAATCATGAGCAAAACCGAATTAATAGATGGGTAAATTCGTCATTTAGAAATCCGTTTTGGCAATTGCGACATTGACGTTTTCTTTCAAAAGCTAGCCACTCCACGCGTCACTGACCGTCCGAATAGTGGGCCTAACTGTGGATGGAGCATTGCCCACGAGTCACTCCGTCCGTTGATTTTATCGGTGAAATTGGTGGCCGTCAAATGAATACCTAGTTGGGAAATGTTTAATAGTCCAAATTAAGAAATTACGATCAGCTTGCTAAGATCTACGACCACTGTGATATTCGGGCGATGGTCCACCGACAGTGGGTCCCACGATATGGACAGTCTGGATTGCGTCCGCTCATACAACACGTATTTTAGATAAGTAGGAACAGTTTCGTAAGTTGTGGGCAACGCACAACGTGTCCTAACCAGAAGCGTTGAGAATCCGGAACGGTGAATGCGAAGTGATGAAAGTGAGGGACTGAGGGTACTCGCTCACACACGTGCGTGAGATCCCAGCCGGCCATCAGGTGTCACTCTCTCTGGATACCATGTCGCAAGAAAGCAAGTCCGATCGTCAAAAGGGCCACACACATACATAATTACACTGTTGGACAATTTCTTGTTGTGTACACGCGTTGCCAACCTAACAATCACACCGTCCTGATTTCCTGATACTTCGGAGTGTACGCTGGGGATCGCGACTTTAGCGGAACCGATTTTCACACACGTACCTTTCCTTACCATGTGAGACAGGTACACTACAAAATACATGAGCAATGTGGCAGTTGTGAGCTGTACACGAACCGAGTGGCTCGCTCGACTCGCTCAATTTGACACAGTTTGAAAATGAGTTCAAGCCAAGTTGCATTGACCTTTTGAGCTTGATAAAATTTCGAGTCACCTCGATTCGAACCCAAACTTAAATCAAACTCAGTCGGTGTACGCCTCCTGTTGTCATTACTCATTTAATGATTCCGTTTAGCGAGCCTAATGATCACATGGTCCTGATTTTTGGTACGTGGGAATACACAGTGGGTATCGACTCCTGTGCGCATCTCATCTTCACACATATATCTGTTTACACGTATGAGACGAGTACAATACGGTGCACTCGAGCGAGTCAGCGTTCGCCACGAGTTGTTATTCATAAGCGAAACTTTCAATATGGTTCATACGCATGCACTCAAGAATCGTGCATAACGCATAGATTAAACTCAATCAACGGTCCAGATCGTGTGTCACACTCAGATGGTCATGGAATGGCTTCCGTACCCAAAAGATATACTAAAACAGTCGATTGAGATACATCCAATGAACAGTCAAGATAAGACAATTAGCGGTGAAAATTCGACAAATGTACGTACATTCATCAGCTACTTGGATCGTAATAAAATTTGTTGAGATTAGTTTGTGTTAGATACTACGATTTGTACAGTTAAGTTTTTGTAAAACGCATGACACGTGTGCAATTTCAGAACGCATACTTATGACCCATCACTCTCTGCCAGAGTATCAAGTGACTCTGCCAGAGAGGAAACAATAAAGAAATATATTTGAGTACTGTTGGGGATAAAAACCGCATTCCGAGGGTTCGAATTAATGGCTCGGTTATCCGAGGCATATAGTGATTCCGAGCCAAAGGTCACGAATCGAAGAGACGAGTCAAATTGAGCCGACACAAGCGACGAATGGGTTATTCGGATGTGTGTCATATAAGGTTCAGTTATCTCACCTTGTAAATCCGAGCCATCTAAATTGAGTCGGTTTCGGCCGGGTCGAATCATCCCTCGTCTCGGCCAGGTTGGTTCAGTGTTGGCCGGATTAGACGAAGGAAAGATGATTCGATATCGTTCCGAATATCTTGTAGGAGGATCTCCGATTCCCAAGATCTCGGGAATGGATAGAGACCAGAAACAAGATATCTTTGATCTCCGACATATCAGGAAGAGAATCCGGGCATAATAGGATCCTCTCAAACTTATAAATAGGGAGTCTCCATTCCAGTGAAAGGTATGAAAAACATCACCATTTCAACACGCCACCTCTATAATTCATTGAGACTGACTTAAGCATCGGAGATCCCCCTGGCTAGAGCCAGAGTCTTCGGTTATTTTCTTCCTTGTGTGCAGATAACGAAGGTCTCAGGAGAGCGTGTCGAAATCTACATCAACAGTTTGGCGCCGTCTGTGGGAATCGTACGAAAAGCCATCCCCCTACATTCCAATCATAATGGTGATGACGAGAAGAACAATTCAGGAAGATGAATTAAACGAGGTGGCCGTTACAGGGCCGGCGGCCCATCCGCCACCTCAGGCTGCTCAAAATCCGCCTAATAATCGCCACCGAGCTACGGCCGCAGCAAACAACCAGCGGGCTCGGAGCGATGGGCGATTGGACCAGGAAGTCCAGGAAATCCGGTCTGACATGAACGTGATGAAGCAAATGCTCGAGCGGCTGTACCAGCAACAAGTGCAGCAGCCCTTCCAAGGGGAAACAGCACGTGCCCCAGCATCGGCAGATAACGCGGTTGATCCCCAACCCTCGGCACCGCGATCGCTCCATCAACCTAGCCAACCTCAACTGGTCTCCGAACCCCATCCAGCTCAGTCGGCCAATGCCGTTTTACCTCCCACAGATCTTCGCCATGAGATAGATCGAAGGAGGCGTAGTCGGCCCCCACCTGAAGGAACGGCCGAAAGCGGTGAACCATGGAAAGCCGACATTCAAGACCTTAGAAGGGAGGTGCGAGAAGAAATGAAAAAAGAAATGGCGGATATGAGAAACGGCCGACAGACATATCAGTCAAGGTCCGAGGTAAAAACATCGCCCTTTGTGGACGAGATAATGCAGGCTCGGTTGCCCGAAAGGTTCCGATTGCCTCAAATCGCGCCCTTTACAGGTAAAACTGATCCGGTCGAACATATCGAATGTTTTAAAACATACATGGAATTGCACGATGCCTCGGATAAGGTAATGTGTCGAGCCTTTTCTATTACGTTGACAGACGTGGCAAGGCTTTGGTTTAGACAGCTGAAGCCAAAATCCATTAGCTCGTTCGCCGAGCTCAGCGATGCCTTCCTCACCAACTTTATTGGCGGAAAAAGAAAATTAAAACCCCCTGTACATCTAAACAACATAGTCCAAAAACAGGGAGAATTACTGAAAGATTATATCAAGCGCTTTAACTTTGAGTCTCTTCAGGTTCGAAAGCATTCAGAGGAAACAGCGCTTAATGCACTCATGCAGGGAGTGAAAGACAAACCGTTCTTGGCGTCTTTGGACAAAAATCCGCCCGATACTCTGGCGGAATTTATGGCGCGGTCTGATAAATACGCGAACGCCGAAGAGACGCGGATGATGCGAGAAACAAAAGCTCTGGTCAAAGACTCGGTCAAAAAAGGACCAGAGTCAACCGGAGAGAAGAAGCGTAGAGACGAGCGAGTTCGCGACGAGCAAAGGTCGAGCAAACGACCAGATCGACGATTCTCTGTTTACACCCCCCTGAACAAGACTCAAGAACAGGTGCTGATGGAGATTAAAGGCGAAAGCTTTGTCAACTGGCCCAATAAGCTCAGAAGCAACCCTAATCGCCGAAGCAAGGACAAATACTGTCGCTATCATCGCGACCATGGGCACAATACGAGTGACTGTTTTCATTTGAAAGAAGAGATCGAACGGCTCATAAAAGAAGGCCGACTCAAGGATCATGTGGTCAAAGCCGCGGCAAGCAAAGAATGTCCGATTGAAAATCAGCCTACGGAAGAAATCCGAACGATCATCGGTGGTCCATGCGGTGGAGGCGATTCAAACAATGCTCGAAAAAATCATTCCAGAAATCTCAGTCGGCCTGAGTCCGAGCTTATGATCATCGCTCGGCCATCCAAGGAGCCGAGAAGAGAAAAATACTGCATTTCATTCACAGAAGAAGACGCCCGAGGTATTCATCATCCTCATGACGATGCGCTAGTAATCACCCTGACCATCGCCAATCGAAAAGTATTCCGAATACTTGTTGACACGGGGTCATCTGCGGACGTATTATTCGCCTCAGCTTTTGATAAAATGGGCGTCGGACGATCATCACTACGTCCGGTACAGACCCCGTTGATCGGATTCTCTGGAGGGCAAGTAATGCCCGAAGGGGTCATCCCCTTGCCCCTCACAGCCGGAACTTCTCCACATCAAACGACGATAATGGCTGAATTCCTGATCGTTGATCAGCCGTCAGTATATAATGCGATAATCGGCCGACCATCTCTGAGTCTCCTCCAAGCCGTGGTATCTACATACCATCTCCTAATGAAATTCCCGACCGAATCGGGAGTGGGAGTTGTCAAAGGAGATCAGCAAGACGCAAGGCGGTGCTATATGACAGCCGTAAAAAAACCGGCTGATAAAATAAATGCCGAAATAGCAACAATTGAATCGCCGGATCCCCGAGGGGAAACGCATGAAAGAGGTCGGCCAGTTGAGGATCTCATCGAGATTCCTTTAGTGGAAGCAGAAGAGTCCAAGACAGTAAAAATTGGCTCATCTCTACGGTCTCCTCTAAGAGAAAAGTTGGTCGCCTTGCTCCGTCGATACGCTGATGTTTTTGCTTGGAGTCATTCGGACATGCCTGGGATCGATCCGTCTGTAATCACACACCGGCTCAACATCGATCCAACCTACCGACCAATCCGACAAAAGCGACGCCCGCTCGGCCCTGAGCGCTATGCCATCATCAAAGAAGAAGTCAGCAAGCTTTTCCAAGCGAATCTCATAGAAGAAATATATTATCCAGATTGGGTCGCGAATGTCGTATTGGTGAAGAAACCTAACGGGAAGTGGCGCGTCTGTATTGACTATACCGACTTGAACAAAGCCTGCCCGAAGGACAGTTTCCCTCTTCCAAGAATAGATCAGTTAGTGGATAGCACAGCAGGGCATGAACTTCTTAGCTTTATGGATGCATATTCAGGCTATAATCAAATTGTAATGCATCAGTCAGATAAATCGAAAACAACCTTTGTCACTGACAAAGGCCTTTATTGTTACCGAGTGATGCCCTTTGGTTTGAAAAATGCAGGCGCGACTTATCAAAGATTAGTCAATAAAATCTTTTCTCGGCTCATAGGTCGAACTATGGAAGTATACATTGACGATATGCTCGTCAAAAGCATACATGCGACGGATCATGTAGCCGATTTGGAAGAAATGTTCCTCGTGTTACGCAAATACAAGATGAAGCTAAATCCGAATAAATGCGCATTCGGAGTAAGTTCTGGGAAGTTCCTCGGATTTCTGGTGAGTCAGCGAGGAATAGAAGCAAATCCAGAGAAAATAAAGGCTCTGCTTGACATGGAATCCCCGAAAACAATCAAGGATATTCAAAGGCTGACCGGACGATTGGCGGCGCTCAACCGTTTCATATCCCGTGCCACGGATAAGTGTCTTCCTTTCTTTCAACAGCTAAAAGGACAACAGGTCCTAGAATGGACGGAAGAATGTGAGACGGCATTTCAGCGGCTAAAATCGCATCTCGGATCACCACCTGTCCTATCAAAGCCTGAGTCGGGAGAGCCTCTATTACTGTATCTGGCGGTCTCCACGGCGGCTGTTAGTTCGGCCCTGATACGAGAGTCCGAAGGAAAACAATTGCCGGTCTACTACGTCAGCAAAGCATTATTGCCAGCCGAGACAAGATATCCGCATTTGGAGAAAGTTGCGTTAGCTCTGATAATCTCTTCGCGACGACTCAGGCCGTATTTCCAAGCTCACACTATCATTGTCATGACCGACTATCCGCTGCGTCAAATCTTACAGAAGCCTGAGGTTTCCGGTCGACTTACGAAATGGGCAATCGAACTAAGTGAATTTGATGTTCATTACAAGCCTAAAGCTGCAATCAAAGGACAGGCGGTGGCTGATTTCATCGTCGAGGCGACACCACCGATAGAATCTCCGGATGATGACATAACCGCAAATAGCGATGAGTCAATACCGCCTATATCCCATACTCCTTGGAAGCTGTATGTCGATGGCTCTTCCAACTCAAAGGCAAGCGGGGCCGGGGTGGTATTGGAGACCCCGGATCATACATACATGCAATATGCCTTACGACTTGGATTTCAAGCATCAAATAATACAGCTGAGTATGAAGCACTTTTACTCGGTCTCCGTTTAGCAGCCAGCATGGGAGTTACACATTTGAATGTCTTCAGCGATTCTCAATTGGTCGTCAACCAAGTTACCAGTGTATATCAAACGCGGAAACAGCAACTAAAAGCCTACATGGAAAAGGCCAAAGAAATGATCCGCGCGTTTCAGTTTTGTAAGGTCATTCGGATCCCTAGAACCGAGAATAGCAAAGCCGACTTATTAGCAAAGCTGGCTTCTGCTAATGAAGACGACATACCCAGGTCTGTCCCTATTGAATATGTCGCAGAACCGAGTATTAGTGAACCACTTCGCTCGATCGTCCATGTAATTGACTCGGACATGGAACCTACCTGGCTCGATCCGATCATGCAATATCTCGATAAGGGCAAGCTGCCCGAAGATCGTGTCGAGGCACGACGAATGAAGGTTCGAGCCTCCCGATACACCATACTTAACGGTACCCTATATAAGAAAGGTTATTACACTCCGCTGCTTCGATGTTTAAATCCCAGTGAAGCCGATTATGTGCTACGTGAAATTCATGAAGGAATCTGCGGAAATCACTCCGGAGGAAGATCACTCGCCCACAAGGTCTTACGACAGGGATATTACTGGCCGACTATCCAACAAGACGCCCGCCGACTCACCCAAAGGTGCGAGAAATGTCAGAAGTTTGCAAATATCCCGAGGCAAGCTCCCGAGATGTTGACTCCTATGACGGGTCCCTGGCCTTTCGCGCAATGGGGGATCGACATCATCGGTCCACTTCCCATCGGAAAAGGTCAAACCAAGTTCGCTGTGGTAGCTGTCGACTATTTCACAAAGTGGGCCGAGGCCGCGCCATTAGCTAAAATAACCGAGCAACGTATAACCGATTTTGTGTGGAAACACATCATCTGCCGGTTCGGAGTGCCTCGCACAATCGTCACTGACAACGGGAAGCAGTTTGATAGTAAAAGCTTCCGCGAGATGTGTGATAACCTCGGAATCAGGAACGTATATTCCTCGCCTTATCATCCTCAGACGAACGGACAAGTCGAGGCGGTCAATAAAATTATCAAACAACATCTCCGAACCAAGCTTGATCGCGCCAAAGGGGCGTGGGCCGAGGAACTACCGAAAATCCTGTGGGCGTATCGAACAACAGCTCGGACCGCCACGGGCGAAACCCCGTTTTCCCTTGCTTACGGTTCGGAAGCCGTTACTCCCGTAGAGATTGGGTTGCCCTCGGCTCGAGTAAGTTCGTTCGACGCGGAAGATAATGAAGAACTGTTAGCATTCGGGTTAGATCTTCTAGACGAGCAAAGAGAAGTGGCACGGATACGTACATCGGCTCGGCAACAACAGGTGACTCGGTTTTATAATGCCCGAGTTAAGGTTAGAAGGTTTCGGGCGGGAGATATGGTCCTCCGGAAAGTATTTCCCAATACTAAGGAGCTCGGTTCTGGCACATTGGGACCCAACTGGGAAGGACCATATATCATCTCAAGCACCATCCGACCAGGAACATATCGATTGGAAGATCTGAACGGACGACTGTTGCCTCACCCTTGGAACGCAGAGCACCTGAAGATTTATTATCCTTAGTTCGACATTTGCAGTCCGATACTTGCCCCAGAAGTAAAAAAAAAAAAAAAAAATTTCTTTTTAATCGAGACGCATGAATAAAACTAAGTATATTTTCTTTGGATTTATCTGCTGAAGTGTTTACATCAAAATTGTCCTTCATGAATAGATTTCTAAAACAAAAAATAAAAAAAAAAACTGAAGCCTGGTTCAATGTCCCTCGGCGGGAGTAGTCCCGGCAATATCAGTCTCGTCCCCAATAATCGGTTCAGTGATAGCGTCGACGGGATTATCGTCAGGATTCTCGGAACCCGAAGCTCCTTCTCCTTCAAATCCGGAAAGATCGAGGTCGGGAAACGCCTTCTTCACATCATCAAGGCACTCCAAATATCCGCTTTGAAATAAGCGGTCTCTTTCGTCCTCAAACTCCTTCGACTCGAGAAAACCTTGGACCGCCTGGTCCCTAGCTCTCTCGGCCTCCCGAACCTCTTCCTGGGCTTGCTGGATCAGCTTTGATGCTTCGAGTCTGGCCCGAGTCAGACTGTCTTCACATGAAGCATGAACCTCGACGATTCGCTTATTTTCGGCCGATATCCGAGCAACTTCGGCCTGCAAATCCTCGAGGGTCCTCCTCGCAAACACAGCATCGGCTTCGGCATTTTCAGCGGCTCTCCTAGCGGAAGCGGCTTCCGCCTTGGCATCTTCAGCTGCCTTCCGAGCAAGGGCTGACTCGCCCGTCAAAATGCCGACTCGGATTTCGGCGGCTTCGCGACGACCTTCGGCTTCTGCCAAAAGAGTCTGCAGCTTATGAACCGAGGCCAATTCCTTACATGCCTTGACCAGACAAGGGGCTAGTTCAAATAACACCTTCGCCGCATGACCGACAGTCTGAGTCATGGGGGCATTGTAAAGACTGGCGAAATCCTTTTCACCGCCATGAGCCAAGGCCCAGGGAACCATTCCCGCCACGACCGCCTGAAAGGCGGATGGTTCCTGTTGAGTTGTCTCTCTGCGGGAAGATTCAGTCCTTGCTTCGTCCCTCTGTCTCGGCATTTCCGTGTCAGCAGGTCCTGATTCAGAAGCAGTCTGTGGAGCGACTGCGACCTCTTCCCTCACTTCTGGCCTCTCCTCCGGATCGGATATTATGACGACGGCAGGAGGGGAGGAATTTGTTGGTTCCTTCTCCTTTTGCGTCGTCTCTTTCTCCTTCGGCAGAACTCTGAATTTCTTTATTGGTCTCGGTTCCGACAGAAGGATCGAACGCGGAGGAGCTTTCTTCTTAGAAACCGCTTTGGGGAGAGGGCGAGCTCCTGTCATGGCAGAAGAGACTGGTTCGGGAACAGCTTTTTGGTGAGGTCGGGCTTCAGGCAAGTCTGAAAAAGCAAGGCAGATCAGATAGAATCCAAAAATGGTTTGAAGTTGTCTTCTAAATTACCTGTGACAGCCGAATCTAAACCTGCGAGATGAAGGCGTTCGGGCTGCAAGAGCACCTTCCAGGATCTATTTGCCGCGTCCAGTGCCCTCAAATCTTTGATCCGAGCCAAAGCGCTGGATCCCAATTTCTCCCTCGTCTTCGGAATTTCTGTTTAGAAAAATAAAAACAAAAAAAAAATCAGTCAGAATCCGCATGTAAAGAGTGGCAAGAAAGCTAAACAGCCGAGTCACCTGCTTTAAGGAATGTCCGAGGCACACGGGCCTCGGAAAGATCAGAATCGGCCGATTCCCAGCGACCACTCGCCCAGAACCAACGCTCTCTCCAGTGTTTATTGGAGGTGGGAGGGTCGGTTATTAAAGAACCTCCTTTGCCTCTCCAAGCAGCAAACACGTAGAAGCCGGGATAGTTTGGATTAACGCGTACTTGATATAAGTGCAGAAACTCATCGACTGTCAACGGTGGTTGCTCTAACTCGGCCCACAGTACCGCACACCCGAACAAATTTCTCCACCCATTCGGTACTACTTGCCCGGGTGCAATCCGAATACGAGACAAGACACCTCGAACTATGGGTTGAAGGGGCAAGCGTAGGCCACATTGCATTGCAACCTGGAATATTGCTACTGCCCCGGGAGGTGGAGAGTCTGGTAAGGCGTTCGGACGAGGAAGGTGAATAATAACCGAATCAGGGATATGATATCCGGTTCGGATTCTATCTAAATCAGACTCGGTCAAGACCGAGGGAACTGGACCACATGAGTCGTCTTCCGACTCATCTTCTTCAGCCTCGGCGGAGACTGGCCTATTGATGGGAGCCGACTTATCAAGAAGAACCGTCCCAGAGGTCTCCTCAGCAATCAACACCTCTCCTTCTTCCTCTTCTCCTTCTTCCTCTAGGTCTACGGGAAGATTGGGCCTCCCTGGTCGAGTTCTCAGGAATCCTCTCCCATCATAAGGATTCGTCGGAGCAGAGCACTCAGCCGAAGTTCCGACGCTCCTTTCGGAAACGAAGGCAGCGTTTGCATCTATCGCGATTTCCGCCAGGAGAGAAGGCGATTCCGTAACGTTCCAAAAACGTTGCGCTTCGCCTTCATCTCCTGAAATCCCTTCTCGAGGGCTGTGAGTACCTTCCATTGCCGTTTAAGTTAATGAAAAAAGAAGGGGGAAAACTCACCAGCAAGAGGGAAGAAGACGGATACCAGTAAGCTAGAAAGCTTGCGGGTGGAAGAAGAAGACAAATTGCAGAGAGAGAGAGAGCGGGAAGATGAGTTAAGCAGTAAAAATATGAATTGTGGGACCTTTCCCCTTTTTTATAAACAAAGCCACCTGGCGTTAGCAGTTAATGCGAAGGTGATACGACGCACGCAACGATCCCCTCTCTTGACACGTGGAAAGTGTCTGCTGACGGCTAGTGCTTTGGCTACGTGTTCAACGCTCATAGGCAGAAAGGTGATTCGACGGCCGTCATCATGCGTGATTTTGGATATTGAACCGTCTCACGTCAGAAGTTGCATTGAATGCTCAATTATTATCTCGGATTAAATGGTGAACCGACTCTAAATGGTGAACCGACTCGAGCTTTATTACTCCATAGTGCCGTGGACGACATACGGAGTAAGGGGGCTTACTGTTGGGGATAAAAACCGCATTCCGAGGGTTCGAATTAATGGCTCGGTTATCCGAGGCATATAGTGATTCCGAGCCAAAGGTCACGAATCGAAGAGACGAGTCAAATTGAGCCGACACAAGCGACGAATGGGTTATTCGGATGTGTGTCATATAAGGTTCAGTTATCTCACCTTGTAAATCCGAGCCATCTAAATTGAGTCGGTTTCGGCCGGGTCGAATTATCCCTCGTCTCGGCCAGGTTGGTTCAGTGTTGGCCGGATTAGACGAAGGAAAGATGATTCGATATCGTTCCGAATATCTTGTAGGAGGATCTCCGATTCCCAAGATCTCGGGAATGGATAGAGACCAGAAACAAGATATCTTTGATCTCCGACATATCAGGAAGAGAATCCGGGCATAATAGGATCCTCTCAAACTTATAAATAGGGAGTCTCCATTCCAGTGAAAGGTATGAAAAACATCACCATTTTCAACACGCCACCTCTATAATTCATTGAGACTGACTTAAGCATCGGAGATCCCCCTGGCTAGAGCCAGAGTCTTCGGTTATTTTCTTCCTTGTGTGCAGATAACGAAGGTCTCAGGAGAGCGTGTCGAAATCTACATCAACAAGTACAAAAGGGCATTTTAGTCCATTCGCTTAGTTTTAAATGTGGCAGCTCTTCCCCTTCAGAGTATCGACACATGCTGAGATTCTCTCACCCTCTGTCCTTCTCAGGTGTGTTCTTCAATATACATACGAGTGAGGTTTCAGTCGCATAAGCAAAACGAAAAACCAGAGAGAGAGATAATACGGCAGAGAAAGAGAAAAAAATTGCCTGATTTGTGTAAGAATCAATAGCCGCAGTGGAATGCCGTTTGTTTCCAGCATTTTGCAGCAGTGAAATCGCATTCTTGTAGGAGCGATTCCCGTTTCGAATTGTGAGATCTGACGGTCGGGATGTTTTCTTCTTTCTACTTTTTGAAGGTATCTGCGGCATAAAGGAGGAGACTTCGTCCATTGATCTGCTCGTGGAAGAGATTTCGTGAGTTTCAGGTATTTTTTGAAGAAAGTTCGTTTCTACCGACTTCAGCGTTTCCTCTTTTCGCCTGAGATTGCGAGGGAAGAAGACATCCTTCTGATGAATGCCAAGTGCACTCGCCTCGCACAAGGCTAATGCGTGCGACATCAGAGCCGCTCATGAGGCGATCCACCCTGTGGATATCCCATGACTCAAAAATCAGGTCCGTAGGAGCCACACGTGTGGAGAAATTGAGGAACGGTCCGAATTCGACGTAGAACTGTGGACCACCTGACGATCAGGCGGATCTTCTTTTCAGATTTGGAATCCGAGCAGTTGGGATCGCCTCCTGAGAGGCTCAGATATGATATACATGTGCATCTTTTCCGTGCGTGAGACGAGATCACTCGAGAGATTGCACTCCCCGTTCCTTCATGTTAATGATAAACGGAAACGGATTGGCTACTCCCCCTGATACCAGCCATTGGCTGGTGGTCGGTGGTCTGTGGGCCCCACCATGATGTATGTGTTTCATCTATGTCGTACATCTATTTTTACATATCATTTTACGTAATGAGACAAAAAAATGAGGTATATATCAATCTTAAGTGGACCACATTACAGGAAACAGTGTTGAATGAGCGTCGACCATTAAAAAACATTCTGGGGCCATAAAAGTTTTGGATGAAGTTGGTTTTTATTTTTTCCCTTCATCTGGGCATGTATGACCTAATCAACATATTGGATGTAAAATAAACAGTACAGTGGGCCTTAGGAGAACTTTAATGGTGGATATCCAATCACTAATGTTTTCATGTGGTGTGGTCCACCTGAGATTTATATCCCTCTCATTTATGAGAGGAAGACATAAAATGATCTGTAAAAATGGATGAAACACATACATCATGGTGGGCCCACAGAGCACCGACCACCAGCCACGGGGCTGGTGTCAGGGGGAGTAGCCAATCCGTTCCATGATAAACATTGCTCCCTTCCACCGTCTACGTGGAAGGGAAGATAATGGATCAGATCCGACCACCTAGTGGGTTGTGCCCTAGATGGTCCATGAACAAAAAACCAGATCAATAGGAGAATCCTAGCCATCCGTTTCTCCCAACTTCCCAATTTATATTGTGACCGTTAAGTCTATTTGCTGCCACGCAAAAAAAAAAAAGAAGACTCAGCACCGGGCTTTTTAGCGAACCTCTGAAAATAGGCCATCTGGGGTAGAATCCCGTAGAAGGACGGTCTGAATCCACAGTCTACCTTGCCACGTGGGCTTTGAAAGGACTGGTCATCATAGCATGTGAGTGACAGCTCGATCATCCATTCCTGCCATCTCAGGAAACGGATCGGCTACTCACCCTGCCACTAGCCAAAGGCTAGTAGTCGGTGCTCTGTGGGACTCACCATGATGTGTGTGTTTCATCCATGCCGTCCACCCATTCTTCTAGATCATTTTATGATATGAACCCAAAAATGAGCTTGATCCAAATCTCAAGTGGACCGCACAGTGTTTTGATTGAACGGCCACCATTAAAAACTTCTTGGGGGCCACAAAAGTTTTGGATCAAGCTGATATATATTTTTTCCTTTCATCGAAGTCTGTATGACCTAATCAACAAGTTAGATGTCAAATCACCATTGCAGTGGGCCCTAGGAGGTTTTTAATGGTGGACAGTCAATCGATACTGTTTTCCCATGGTGTGGCCCACCTGAGATTTAGATCTATCTCATTTTTCTCTGTAAGTCCTAAAATTATCTTTCAAAATGGATGGACGGAGTGGATAAAACAAATACATCATGGTGGGGTCCACATAGCACCGACCACTAGCCACCACACCAGGCTGGTGGCAGCGTCACTAGCCAAACCGCGTCCGCCATCTGCCTTCTCTTCCTTCCTCTGGTGTCTCCGATTTTTAAGTACTTGCCACGATAAGCCTCCTTTGTTAGGTTACCACCATTTAACATAGGGTGTGGACTCTTCATATATGGCATAAGCCTACGGCAATTCAAATGGTGCCAATCTTTGCTGTTGGAGCATAACCGAGAACATACCCCGACGGGCCACGTGCGAGGAGGATGGGCCACCACCATTTTCTAAATGGTGCTGAACTAACATCGGAGTCAGCTCCCTCCTTTCCGTCACGTTGATATCTTATTATTGAGACATAAATACCCCTCGATCTATACAAAAATTCACTTACCCTTTCAGCTCTAGGCTTTTCTGTCCCCATGTGTGCAGTGGGTTGCCACATGCCAGGGGATAGAGTGAGAGATTCGAAGTTCATCTCGTTGGACCAAAATCCTACTCGTAATAGAACTTGCTAGAGAATAATACGTGTGCGAGAAGCTATATGTTCATTAGATGGGCCCGGTGTGAATATACTCTGGCCCAAAAAAAAATCAACCACGTCCTTTGATTGGGTGGGCTACACTTATGAATTGAACATGGACAGTTGGTAAGATTTATTTCACTAGCCATCTTTTCGTGCACGTGTGGTCCACCCGATGAGCAGTTCGTCCAAGGAATGGTATTTGTACATAATATAATCTATATATCTCTCTGCATGTGCATTTGATTAGGATTTTAGTGATACTCGCGAGTAGATTCAGCAGGAACCTCTTAGTTTTTAACGTCGAGGGAAAAAGACCAAAATGCCCCTCTATTTGTTGGTTTTGACTTTTGTGCTTGACTTTCGTACATATTCGGGACTCTGCTGTTCATCAGGTGGGCCCCATGTCCAGGGAGGCGTAATTTTCACCCGTAGGGAGCCCATTCATCAAAATGCTATGTGGAGCCACTGCGAGATCCTTGTCTGGAAATTGGATTGAGTACTGAATTACTAAGTACGCTTTTATCAAACCGAGTAAACTCAGTGGTGCCTTTTGTGAATGCCTGAGGGTTATCCACGTCATCCGGAAGCATATTGGCTGGTGTACCTAGGGGTGCACATCGAACCGTAGGAACTGTGTAACCGGACCGGAACCGTTGGATCGGTCCGGTTTGGTCCGGTTCTAGGGTGCTAACGGTCCGGTTCCGGTTCCAAAATTTTCATAACCATGGATTACAGATCGGTTCTGGTTTAGGGCACTGTAGAATCGAACCGAACCGTTGAACCGAACTATTGATCCAAACCGTTACACGAATCGTAGATCACATCTAATGAATGTAGGTCATAACTATCTAATCAATGAACATCTAATGAACGATTAAAACAACATATTCAAATTCAACAAAGTACATGTACATTAAATTGAATTCTAAGCTCAACAAACAGCATTGTCGAGTCAATCTGATGGTGTGGCTACGTCCTATGTACGGTCAATATCATTACACATGACGCACATGTACCTTAAATTGAACTGTCCAAGTAGTGGGCCCAGTATCGAAGGATCATCATTTAACATATGATCTTAATCGGCTGATTCGTAGACATCTAATGGACCGTTATAATGAGAAATCTTCAACAGTCCAAATCAACAGGAGAATGTCCATTGATCAGAGGTTATAATTGTTTAATGAATCTAAATTTGGAGCTCTGTCCCATTATTTGGACAGTTTGGATTCTGTTACATGCAAGCCACGTGTCTAGTATTTGATTGCATCGTGTAGATTATTAAAAAAAAAAGAGGTCTCCCATGTAATTAATTGGATGATAAGTTACCGTTCAACTGCCATATATGTGTCCACATCTCTAGTGTGTAAAACATCCAAACCGTCCAAGAATTGATACGAAGTTATTCCCATCCATTCACTCCCGATTGTATGGTTCCAAGACCTTAATAGTATTATTAAAAAAGTGCAATTGGGCTGAGGTTTAAAAAGCCCAGAACCATGAAACCGATCTGGAATCGAACCAGTTTTCACGGTCAGGTTCCAGTTCGGTTCTAGGATGCTAACAGTCCAGTTCCGGTTCCAAAAATCCTAGAACCGTAGGGAACAGTTCGGTTCTGGTTTCACCCCAAAACTGAATCGAACTGAACCGTGTGCAACCCTAGGTGTACCTATATTGACGTCAGCAAGTTCTGTGAGTCTGATCATGAAGTATATGTTATATCCAAATTGCCCATCCATTTGGTGAGCTCCTCTTAAGGCTTGAGACGAAAAATAATACAAATATAACTATCGATTGGACCACACTACAAAAAGTAGTGGGAGATTAAACGTTTACCATTGAAATCCTTTTTGGGTGTCAAAAGTTTTGGATCAATACGAAATTTATTTTTCCTCTTCATCTAGGTCTTTTTGACCTCATGAACATATTGCGTGGAAAATAAACGTTAGGGTGGGCTCTACGAATTGTTGGTGAAAATCATTATCTTCGTTGCTATTTGTGGTGTGGTCCAGATGATCTTTGGATATGATTTATGTTTTGGATAATAATCTAAAATAATTTCTAAAAGTAGATGGACGATGTAGATATAATAAATACATTACTGTGGGGGCCATGTGACTTTGATCTCCTTTCAACCGTTGGTACAACTCGGACCTCGAGGAGCGTCAGTGCTAGTCTTCACAGGACAAGTACCTACAGCAGCTATACAGCTGGCTTGTGGTACACCAACCAATCCGCTTCTAAGCTGTCCATCCGTTTTTCCAGCTCATTTTATTGGTTGAGCCTAAAATTTAAGTATCCTCCAAGCTCAATTGGATCGCACCACATGAAACAGTGGGAATACTGAAGTCCTCCGTTGAAACCTTGCTAGGGCCCACATTTATTTGTCATGCAACCCCTTCATTAGAGGGGAAAACACGAATATCAGTTTAATCCAAAACTTCTGTGGCCACCGAGAAATTTTCAATCGTATAATTTCAATTGACACTGTTTCCTGTGTCCACTTGAGATTTGGAAATACTTCATTTCTGGACTGAAGCCCTCAACTTATCTGTTTAAATGGATGAGCAGAGTAGATAAAATAATACGTAAGTAACGGTGGACCCCAGGGAGTTTACTCGGTACGCTTAGCGTACTGAGTTACTCAGTACGCAATCCGCTTCCATCTGTGTGACGTTGGTGGGCACGAAGTCCTCCGACTTTCAATAATTGCGCTGGCCCTTAACTCAGATCTGCCAATTTGTCTTTAGTAAGAATGGTTTCTCAAGATCTTTCAAAATTTTTGTGGCCCACCTAATCATCGTTTGTCCTGATTTTAGATTCAAGGCAAATACATGACATGACCCACTTTACATGCGAGTCCGTGCTGTGATTTAATCCTACCCGTTCAGTAAGTCTTTAAAAATTTTGAAAAATTTCAGCCTCATAAGATCAAACCGCGATCTAACGAAAGCTCCCATCCTGGCAAGTAGTCTTTCGGAACCGGTCACGTGCTCGCAACTCATGCCAGCTGAGCATGTTCCGTTGCGTGCCCCGCATCGATCGGAATGACATTGGCATATGTGTGGCTCCATCTGCAATGGACCATGATACAAAACTCACGAGTCTTGCATTTTGGATCACTAATCCTGCCAATTGGTTGGTCAGGATCATGAATCAGCGTCGTTTCTGATCTGACCCCATCGATCATCGACAACACCGACCACAAGATGGACAGTTTCTATCCTCCGTACATTCAGACATGTAGGCCCAATCAACGAAACATGAGAGATGGCGTGAGTCGCTGGTCACGCAAATTGCGCTCACTCCAAACAACATTAAAACCATATCATTATTCATTAATATACCTAAAACTCAGAATCTCCTTCCACGTATTCACCAAGAAAGGAAATTAATTTCCCTTTCCTCTTTCATCACGAAGAATATAATATGATATTCGTCTAGTTTTTAGAGTTTTGTAAGTCTATGAGGCTTGTGTTCCAACGAAGTGGGTTTTGGAAAACGTGAAATCCTAAGACAGCTAAAGCCACGAGGCGGGATTTTCCTTCTTTTACTTTTCCTGTTTCTTGTGGTGCGTTTGGATGATAGGTTCTGAGGGCGGAGATCCTCATGTGAGGGGAGATATCCCCGTTTGGAGAGATCGAGAGCTCATCGAGATGAACAGCAATGGAGCTTGTTTTCAGGTACACGACAAACGTCACGAACCCGATCCATCTTTGTTCCTTTCGTCCCTTCCGGAGACGCAACCCTGTTGCGTTGATTTTACCATAATGTCCCCACTTCCTCCCGGAAACTATGGAAAACCTACCACGAGGAGAGGTTTCTCCTTTCTTACTTCACAACGTGGACACCAAATCGCGGACAACACGTGTTTTATGCAGCGCGTAAAACACCCGAGGCTCTGTGGGGTCCATCATGTTGTATATCTAAAATCCACTCCTTGAATCAGACGATAAAGATTATTTGGACCGTACGTACAGAAGATAATCCGCAAAACTCATAGGGCCACACCAATGACAACGATGTAAAATTGACCAAAAACTGCTAAGTTCACATATTGTGGCCCACCTGAGATTGTTTCAGGCTTATTTTCTATTTTCTCTTCATCCTGGTGCTTCACACCTGATTAACGGTTTTGATGAAAGATATACGTCATGGTGTTCCAACGGACAAACCTATGGTTGGCATCTCACCCTCGTTGTTACATGTGGTTTTGACCATCTGAGTTCTGGTTATGTTACTCTTATGGCCTAAAATCGAGGATTAAACCTGATAAACGGAGTGGATTTTTCACATAAAATATGGTGGGCCCCACCGACCTTGGTGCTTTACGCCCATGAGGATCCCTGTCCCACAATCACTAGGGCACGCAGAAAAACGCGCCAAACCTTCCTGATGTCTGGAAAATCAACACGTACATTCCAGATGGGCCAGATGTCTGGTAAATCAACACGTACATTCCAGATGGGCCCACGGTGTATATGATGTGCCTGATCTGATTAACCAGCGGTCACGTTGGGCACACGTCTTGATTTGCATTGGGTGCAAATGGGTTCATCAAGATGGGTGAGAAAAATCTACCATAGAAGATATCGTGATAGTTCACCAACATTTCTAAGTTGTCGTTAAGGAACCCAGACCATCCAAATTGCCGTGACCATTGACGATGTTGCATTGCTCCAAGTCCGCACTAATGTAACAACCCTATCTGATTGGTATCTATCAGATGGTTTAGATCGTTACGCCAGTATGAATTTAGGGATATGATCCACCTACGACCGGGCCCACAATTTGGAGGGTTCGGATTGTTGCATGTGTGAGCCGCTAGGTAGACCATGGCTTACTGTATCATTTCCGGCCAAGTTTAGAAAGTGACTAAACTACCCCTGCAAACATTCAAACTGGAAGCGTCCCCTGCCTGTGTCTGCCTGAGTATTTTGGTCATTCAAATGCGAGTCCCATGAAACCGAAAGGGGTCCCTTTATGTATCGTTCAATGACCAATATACCCCTGAAAGGCGGCGATAGAAGCAAGAGCTACATACGTGGGCATTTTGGTCATTATGCTAGGCTTTATGGCCACGCGTGGCATCTTCGTTGTTTTTTTGTTCATTAGTTGGGTCATTTCATTCCATACGCACTTTTTTTAAGGTCGATTCGCTGAGTCACTCTGTTTCAAGGAAAAGAGAAAGAAACATAAGGAGAAGAAGAGAGAGAGATTTCGCTCAACTAACCCCATTCGGTAACGTGCGGTTTTCAGGCCCTCCCTCTGTAAAAAGGGGAAGAGAAAACGATCGCTTTGCTATCGTGCGCACCCATGGCGTGCACCTCAGTAGCCATTTCAAGCCCTTCGGTCGCCGCGGGGAAGGACCTTGTCCGAGAGCACAACGGCTTGCGCCGATCCCATTCCAGCAAGGAACTCTACGACCGGGCCGGGATACGGAGATCCCAATCCGACCCTCAGCTCCGCTGCTCCCTTAACCCGGTCCGAGCCGTCTCGACCGAGCCGAAGCTCAAGAACAACCGATCGGTCGGGATCTTCCCGTTCCAGATCTCCGGCTCGATTCTCCCGAGCTCGCTGCGGTCTTTCCTCTTCGAGTCAGATTACAGCAAGGAGATGAGGCTGGTGGACTCGGAGGAGGAGACCGAGGGAGGAGAGCAGGAGATGGAGAAGAGAGCGAACTGGGTCGAGAGGCTTCTGGAGCTGAGGAGTCGGTGGAGGAGTAGACAGAAGAGAAAGAAGGAGAAGAGAGAAGGAGAGGAGATGAGGATTACTGCAGTGTAGGGTACGATTCGGAGGTTGAAGAAGAGGAGGAAGAGATGGCGCTCGATAGTGAGTCTTTTTCGAGGTTCCTGGTTCGAGTCCCGTTGTCGGAGACGAAGCTCTTCTCTAAGCTGGCTTTCCTATGCAACATGGCTTACGTGATTCCCGAGCTCAAGGTACCGTACTACCACTCTTTTCGGAAAATATTATATTTCAGAGATGCTCCAATGCTCTCATAGAACTACGTAGGCGGTCAATTCCATTGATCTAGACTGTACATTGCGTTCGTCGCACATTTAATGTGCTATTATGCAAAAATCACACTGATCTGACAAATATGAACCGTCTAGATCAATGGTCTCTAATGTGGACGGTCAAGATAATTTACACAAAAGTAGATCAAATCGACGGAAGCGAATTGGCTGGTGTACCACACATCACCTATATAGCTGATGTATAGACGTAAGCAAGTACTGTGGGTCCCATCATTAGGTATGTGTTATATCGAAACCGTCCATCCATTTGGTGAGCTCGTTTTAATGCTTTAGCCGAAAAATAAGACATATATAAATGTTAAGTGGACCACACTGCAAAAAGAAGGGGGATTGATTGTCTACCATTGAAACCCATTTTGGGGGTCACAGAAGTTTCGGAATTTTTTTCTTCTTCTTCATCCATGTATTTGATGGAAAGTAAACTTTATGCAACGCCCTGAGAATTTTTTAACGGTGTGAAATCATTATCCTCACTGCTATTTTAGGTGTGTTACATTTGAGCATTGGATATTATTAAAATTTTTTTTCTAATGCTCTAAAATGATATCTAAAAATGGATGAACGGTGTGGATATAACAAATACATCATTGTGGGGCATATAACTTTGATCTCATTTGAACCGTTCGTACAACTCGGTGCTGGAGGAGCGTCGGCGCTCGTCTTCGCAGGACACGTATCTACACCAGCTGGTGTCTGGTGTGTGGTACACCAGCCAATCCGCTTCCCAAATCGACAATTTGATCCGTCTTTTCGTGGATTGCTTTCTATATAAAGAAACGCTTTTGATAGGAAATTGTAACCATTACATCCATTGGTTTAAAAAAAAGGATGGTTACCGAAAATGGGGCAAAATAGAAAATAGTGTGATCGTCTGATTAGTGAGATTTTTGTATGACCCTATGGAATGTGTCTGGAACAGTTCAGATCAATCGAATTGACTATTCAAGTAAACCGATGCAACTAGGAGCATTATGACTTATGGGGCTCTGAGAGCACTGGAACATATCTCGTTAGAGTTATACGATACTCTGGCTGCGTATAACGCTTGATACGCAGGCATTCAGAAATTTTACACGTAAATCTTACATCTGATCTTTTTGTGGAAATAGGACCATTGGGTATTTTTCATTTTTAACCGTCCAAGAAATGTCCACCAATCCTATAGTAAATTATAAAACGAGCTTAATTTTGGCTTCTGAATTTTATTATTTTTTTAAAATTTAATTTAATTTTTATTTTAAAATTTAAAATTTTATTTATTTTTATTTTCATACGACCCGAGGGTATGCGTAGTGGGACGCGGATTGCGTCTTACCCCGTACGGGCAGGGCTATGTGGGGCCCACCGTTATGTAAGTATTTTATCACGCCGTTGAACGATTCTTTCGGATAAATTTAATACATAAACCAAAAAATGAGGCAGGTCCAAGGCTTGAGTGGACCACAACAAAGAAACCTGCACTGATATGACACCCACCGTTGAAACCTTTCTACGGACCCACGTGATATTTTTTTCAATCATAAACCTATTCATAAGGTCATGTAGACGTGGATGAAGTGAAAACACATATATCAGCTTGATCCGAAACTTCTCTGTTGGTGGACGTTCAATCCCCACTTTGTGGTCCACTCAAGCCTTGGACCTGCCTCATATTTTGGTACGTGTACTAAATTTATTTGAAAGAATCGTCAAAGGCGTTGATAAAACACTTACATAACGGTGGGCCCCACGGAGCCCTGCCCGGACGGTAATGGGCGGGGGTAGGACGCAATCCGCGTCCATGCATAGTGTACTCTGGGTTTAAGTCTGCACTGGACGCGGACTGGGTACTACCTTCTCCTGTACCGAACACGGAAGAGGCTGAGGCTCTAAGGAGCCTACCGTGATGTACGAGTATATCCATACCGTACATTCATTTTTACATATCATTTTAATCTATTATCCAAAAAATAAGACATGTACAAGGCTCAAGGGGACCACACAGTGGGGATTAAACAACCACCATTAAAAGCTTCTTGTGAGCCGTGGAAGTTTTGGATTAAAGCTGATATTTGTGTGCCACCTTCGTCCGGGCCATGTGAGCTTAGAAACAGGTTGGAAGGAAAACAAACGTCATGGTGGGCCTTAGTATGGTTTCAACGGTGGACATCATTATCACCCTGCTTTATGTGGTGTGGTCTACTTGAGCCTTGCTCTGCGTAACGATTGAGTTTATATCCTGTGAAAACATGGATGGACAGTCTGGATAAACCTATACATAACGGTGGACCTCTCGGAGCCCAGTCCGCGTCCGTCTGTTGTGGATATACCGCATACCACCCGCACCAGGACCTGGCTAGTGACGGACGGCCGTGGAAGGGGCTCTGTGGGACTTACATTGATGCATGTGTTTTATCCCTGCCATCCGTACGTTTTGATAGATTATTCTAAGGAATGAGCTAAAAAACAGAGGCATATCTAAGGCTAAGTGGACCACTGAGGAGGTGAATGCCTATTGTTGAAAATCTCGTTTTGGCCACGGAGGTTTTGTATTACTTCCCTTATTCCAGATCTGTTTGATGTTACGAACAGGTTGGATGACAAATAAACATCACGGTAAGCCCTATAAAGGTTTCGACGCCACGGCTTCTTGTTGTGTGGTCCACTCAAGTCTACCTCCTTTCTAGGTTAATGCCCTAAAATAATTGGTCAAAATGGATTGACGGGCGTCAATAAAACACATACATCACGGTGGGCTCCATATAGCCTGGTGCGAGCAATACCCAATCCGCGCCCGATTTTGCCCTATTGAACAACAAATATACCGATTGGGTACAGGCGAGTGCCGTCCCAAACTATGTTCTAGTCCAGAAGTACAGTTACAGGTGCGGGTTGGAAAACTCACACCAAAGACACGGGTTGGGTACTGCTCTTGTCCATTCGGGTTTAACCAGACGGCAGCGGCGGCCACCTCATTGTACTTGTACTGTCACGAGTACAGGCAAGGGCAGTACCCAATGGAAACGGATTGGCTACTGACCACTGGCCAATGGCTAGTAGTCGGTGCTATGTGGGCCCACCATGATGTATGTGTTTCATCCATGCCGTCCACCCATTCTACCAGATCATTCTATGGTATGATCCCAAAAATGAGGTTGATCACGGTGTTGATTGAAAACATTAAAAACTTATATATATATACACATATACATATATATATCTTCGTTCGATAATATATATATATATATAGATATATATATATATATATATATATATATATATATATATATATATATATATCTTCGTCCAAGCCCGTATGACCTAATCAACAGGTTAGATATCAAATAACCATTACAGTGGGCCTAGGAGGTTTTTAATGGTGGACATTCAATCACTACTTTTTTTCCCATGGTGTGGTCCACCTGATATTTAAATCTACCTTATTTTTTGGGATCAAGCTCTAAAATTATCTTTCAAAATGGATAGATAGCGTGGATAAAACACATACATCATGGTGGTGTCCACATAGCACCGACCACTAGCCACCTGGATGGTGGCAGCGTCACTAGCCAAACTGCGTCCATACCCAATCTGCATCCTCTGAGCAATTATGTATCAGCCATATATCTGTTACACAAGCCGCAGCCCACCTAATTACTGGACCCGCCTGATTGTTGGGCGAGGACAGTAGATGAATCATCTCCAGCCATCAACATTCCCTGGCCCCAGAAATAGACTGCTCCATTGATCTTGTCGGCGACAAGAATCAAAATGATCAGCAGTCTACATGTCCCACTTGATGAACAGACTGATCTGAATTTCAGGCTGGGATTGTCCACTGTTGGCTCGTTTCATAATCTTGCACGCATACCGGCCCACGGACATTGGGCAGACATCCTATTTCAGTATTTCATTCGTGTAGGTTTAAAAGCTCTAATCCAAGGCGAAGATTTCTAGGTTGACCAGCAATAGGGAATTAAAAAAACAAAAAAAACAGGAAAACTGCGTGAGTGAATCATTAAAGAAAAACGAAAATGACTTGAGAGTGAGTTATTTGATGCTCAGGAAGAGCCTCGCGCTTGATATCAGGCACTCAAATGGGACATGACATACTCGCCACATATATTCACTCAAACAGTACCTACTAGATCGACTCAAATTGAACCTAATCAGATCGTGGACCCACTACGGTCCTTTGAAGTTATCCTAACCTCTGATTTGAGGACTCTTGTTTGTTTAAATAGGGGATATTTTTCTCTTGAATCGTCCGTTAAATCACGTTGATCCAATAGTTAGATGATAAAATAAGCAATAATCTTTGATAAATGTTATATCTAAACTACACTGAAGTGCATAATTTAGTTCATTTTGAATCATTCATATGCCACGGATGGAATTTCAAGTGCCTGTGTATCATCTATCCCGCTCTTCTAGAGTATCAAAGTTTTTGTCATTGTTTATCATTTCCAATGATTTGTTGGAGTTGGATTCCAAAATTTAGATGGTGGTTTACTTATTTATGCATAGTGACAAATCTGGTTCTCAGCATAATTTCTGGGCCTGCTGGGCCAAAGCAAAGTGGGTCAGGATCTGGTCCATAGCCCAGGGGCGGAATAACAAGTTCAGTATCAATAAATAATGTAGACTGGCCTTTGGCATTCCCAAACCCAGATCAGACCTTAGCCTACTTGCGAATTTGCAAGCCGTATAACATTAAATACATGAACTGGTCTGAATGTTGGGTCTCTAAGTAGACTCGAGTCCACTCCAAGCCTGATCAGCTGTCTCAGCCCTGCTCCACTGGTGAGCCTCTAAGCTCAGCCCAAGTCCATCCTCAAGTGGTCTACATGCATGTATGTATCTGGATATCTTTTAATTTGTGAGGCCCATGGTCGATTTAGGCAGATCTCCATTCATCAAGGGGGTCACTCCAGGATGAAACTAGTTGGAACTCAGAGCTGCGGGTAAAGGTGTGCAAACCAGATGCACCTACTCCACTAAAGCCTGATTCGCCATGCCAACAAGCCCGACCCAGCTTTGGACTGGGCTGGGGCGCCCGTGCAATTTTTGGGCCGGTCTTGGATTCAGGTCATTTTAACTCTACGCAGGCCGGCCCACCTTCACATGTACATGTGTTACATTCTACAAATTCGTCATTCCAATCCTTGATTACGTAACCAGGAATCCTGAATGCAGTCTGTTGGTTTCGTCCTTTTAAGGATCTATTTCTATATGCATATGGGATCGACTTGATCTACTGATGGATTAGGGACATCCAAGAAGATAATCGAATTTTATTAATTTGGGGCTGGGCGGGCAAGTAGCTTAACCAAGCTTTTCTGGCTGAGGCGGGCTTGGGAACTGTGAGTCGGGCCAGGCCGAACCTGGCCCATTGCCATCTTTATTCTCCACACGGCCGTGGAGGTTGAATATGCAAACGATCCTAGCCATCAAATTTGAAGAGCGTGTGCGCGTTATGGGATTCGCACGTGTCAGTGGTAAAGGCACGTGTTGAGACTTGAGAACGAAAGTTTTTTTTTTTAAAAAAAAGAGAAAAATGGCATTTCTGTTAATAAAGATGACTAACAAGCGCTCTCTTTTCCACAAGGCGGAAGATCTGAGGAAGTACTACGGCCTGCGTTTCATCACCTCTTCGCTAGAGAAGAAGGCCGAGGCCGCGGCTATAAAGGCGAAGCTTGATCAGGACTCTACTCACGTACCCGACACTCTCCTCATCAAATCCGCTTCTGAAAACGAGGTGGGGTCCGAGCAGAAGCGCGCCATCCGTCCGTCTGTCGCGTACGAAATAGCTGCGTCCGCCGCCTCCTACGTCCACTCGCGTGCCAAGGGCCTCCTTTCTTTGGCGGGCTCCCACTCCGAGGCCCACCAGGAGGCCGAGGACGATGAGAAGGGCGAGGATGCTGACGCGGACGCACGTAGGGCCCGGGAGGAGGGCGGGAGCTCCCCAGCGAGGGTCTACAAGTCCGAGGTGGCTGCCTACGTGGCGGCGACGACGATGACTGCCGTCGTGGCGGCTGAGGAGACTGCGAAGCTGGAGGCGGCGAGGGACCTCCGGTCGCTGCATTCTTCGCCGTGCGAGTGGTTTATGTGTGACGATCCCAGCACGTACACCCGTTTCTTCGTTATCCAGGTAACTCATTGCCCACAGGTTTTCAACATATACACGAATGCCCTTCCCCTTCTGAAAACGATCCCAAGGGGTCGTTTGCCACCATGGATTTTGGGGGGGGGGGCATGTGCCCAATAGATTAATAGTCTAGTGACACACATATTACACATGCTGCTCTTGGAAGGATTTTAGATGTAATCCAAGCTTTTACGGTCCCAAAACAATTAGATTATCAATTGCATCACTATAATTACTTTAATATGATGATCTACGCCGTCCCAAACATTATCCATGTAAATCAGTGGTTAGTCTCTCGAATGTGATCTTCTGCTTGTGCTGGTGGCCCATCTGAGACTTGGAATTTCATTATTTTTAGGTAAAATATATATTTCAATGGGCTTGTTACAACCATGGTGTAAAACATTACATGCATACACTAATTAGAGATATTAAAGTTAATTAATAATTAAATTCAAACCCCCATAAATATACTATGCATAGCTCCTTCTGGGACTAGAGGGGATTCTAAATTCCGTCTGCCAAACACAATAAGGGGATTCCAAATCTAGGGGGTTCCGAATCCAAGGGGGTCCCAAATCCACGCTCCCAAATAGGCCCTAAGAGGAATGATTTCATGGTAGTATGATGGTTCATCAATGCGGAAGTTCCTGAGTTGGAAACCTAGGTGGGCCCCATCGTGATGTTTGTGAGAAATCTACCCTGTCCATCCGTTTTGTGAGCTCACTTTATGCCTTGAGACAAAAAATGAGAAGGATCCAAGACTCAAGTGGGCCGCACTAAAGGAAAAGGTGGGTAGGGAAATGCCTACCGTTGAAACTTCCCTGAGGTCGACAGTGATGTTTACATTCCATCCATACCGTTCATAACGTCATTCCTACTGAGATGAATTGAAAACACAAATATTAGCCTGATTCAAAACTTTTGTAGCCCTACGAATATTTCAATTGTGGACGTTCAATCCTCATGTTTTCAGCCCACTTGAGTATTGGATCCGGCTCATTTTTGGCCCCATGTCCTAAAATGATCTCAAAAAACGGATGGATGGGGTGGATTTCTCACAAACATCATTGTGGGCCCCACCTAGGTTTCCAGTGTAGGAGCTTCGTGCAAAAAGCTTTGGCAAGAAATCTGCGTCCATGGTTCATACTTATGCATTCAGAAACTCATTAAATTGTCCAAGTCGCACGTCCCAACTTGTATAGGTCGTAACCTGAAAATTATGCTCAATTGATATCCTAGCCGGCCAATTGGTGGACGTCCGAGTTAAAATATCAACAGTCCTAATTCAATAAACAAATAAGAGATTAGGGTTGTTTGGGACACGGATTAGGTAGTGAGGCTCTCACCGCCCTTAGTAGTGGCGTGGTGATGTGGTGAGATTTGATTAGTGGGGCCACTATTAGAGATGGGCCTGGGCCTTTTAAAGGCTTTTCAGCCAGTACATACTTGACCCATGACGTGGATTAGGTAGTGAGTCTCTCACCACTCTCAGCGGTGGTGTAGCTACGTGGGTAGATTTGATTAGTGGGGCCGTATGATGCAGAGATGCTGAGTATGCACATGGCCAAAAAACCTTTAAAAGGTCCCGGCCCCACCTCTGATAGCGTATGGCCCCACCAATCAAATCTTGCCACGTCCCCACACTGCTGTTGTGTGGTGAGCTCCTCACCACCTAATCTGCATCCGTCAGCCCATCTCTGACCACATACGGCCCACCAATCAAATCTCGCCACATCACCACACCACCACAGAGGGTGGTGAGGGCCTCACTACCTAATCCACCTCCGTTGTTCTGTCACTTTGGTTTTCGGGTTGCCACCCATATATAGCTTGGGTCTCACTATTTGGACGGTTTAACTTCAGTTGGCATGCATGATGTGTACAATAAGAGCGCATGCTCATGGCTGTCACAGTGCTCCAGTAAACAAGAAAAAAAGAAAAAAAAAGAAATGAAAGGACTGTGATACCCAGAGAGTGTATGGTGCTTGATACACAGGCACTCAGAAATTGTACACGTGGCATATATTTACTCAATTTAAGCCCGCCAAATTGTGGAACCCTCTGGTGCTAAGTTACTTTCCTAACATCAGATGGCTTGAACAATACTAACCTCTATTTCATTGTCACTTGTTACCATAGCTGAGATTAGCAATGTGCAATGTGTGCACCGTGCATCACATTGCAATGTGCATCAAGGGGTCTTCAATATGCTATGGTGATATGATATCACATTCTCAGATCTTGACGTATGAATTTAAAATGTGAATTGCAGGGATCGGACTCCTTAGCATCATGGCAAGCAAACCTCTTCTTCGAACCCACCAAATTTGAGGTGAGCACATTTTCTATATTCCATACCTGGGAGGAGATCAATAAAATTCACCAGCATATATCTTCACTTTTAAATGAGAAATTGCTCTAGTCGAGCTATGCTTATGAGTGCCAGTATCAACTCCAGCCAAATTAGAGTTGGGTCATGCTGGTTAGGATGGAAATCCTATCATCGCAAGCAAATGATAAGACCCCAGACCATACATACAATAACATACATAAAGGTGGTACCATATATATTTTCTTCATATGAAAATACATGGAAAGGGTTGCAGAGGAAGGTTATTTTCATTGGTACAGAACTCCCAAAATCATGGTGCCAAAACCTTTTATTTGGTTTGATGATGGTTTGTAACTACCAAAACAAATATACAAATATTTCCTCAAAACCACTGTGTTCATTCTCTTTACTCTGTCATTTGTTATTATTATTAATATTATTTATTTTATTGTTTCCTTTTTTGAAAATTGGATTAATATGTTTGTTGCCTCCCAAGTGTTACGTGAAAATATCACTGGGAAAGGAAAGAATGACTATTTGCAACATTTTGGTCTATGTAGGGAACAGAAGTGCTAGTTCACAGGGGGATCTATGAAGCTGCCAAGGGGATATTTGAGCAATTCATGCCAGAAATTCTCAATCATTTGAATCTGTATGGTGAGAGGGCGAGGCTCCGGTTCACTGGTCATTCTCTTGGTGGTAGCCTTTCCCTTCTAGTCCACTTGATGCTCGTCGCGAGGGGTGTGGTCAAGCCCTCCGCTCTACTGCCTGTTGTCACCTTTGGATCTCCGTTCGTGTTCTGTGGTGGTCGTCATATCCTTGATGATCTTGGATTGGATGAGAGCTATTTCTACTCCGTGATGATGCACAGGGACATTGTCCCCAGAGCATTCTCTTGCAATTACCCTAACCATGTGGCGCAAGTACTGAAACGCCTAAATGCTGCCTTCCGGTCGCACCCTTGCCTCAACAACAATGTGAGCAGAGCCTTTTATTACAGGTTTTCTTCTAAAAATGCTCATATTTTTCATCTAGAAGTGATAAAGACAAGGATAATCTAAGTGTTAGCGACTGTGCTGCTGGGATTGCAGAGGAATTATATGATCCTTGAACCAGGGATATGCGTAGTATCCTCTGGTTCTCAGTTTGTAGAGGTAGGGCTCATGGTTCTGTTATCCAGAACATTCCTAAAATGGCAGTTTAGATGGCTCCACTGACTATGGACCATTTTCCCCAATGGACAACCACCCTTATGCTTCTACTGGTGGCCTACAAATAGACAATTAAGATTAACAGGAATATAGCAGTGATCCGCATTAACTTGAGAGGGACAAATTACTGGGTGATTAGGAATAGCCATCTCCCATCCATTGCAGGGTGGATTGTATCAGTGAATAGCCATCTCCCATCCATTGCAGGGTGGATCGTATCAGTTGCCTGGATCACCGAACATAAGCCCCACTTATATAAACACCCATGGACCATGCCCTAAACATCGCCCCAATGGAATAAACCCAACCCATTGATTGGTGGCCTGAAAATAGATGATTGAGATTAACGAAGGGATTGTAACAATGGTACACATTCAACCAAGCAACAACCAACCATTGGGTGGCTAGGACCTCCCAATCCGGGAAAATTTCAGTAACATGTTCCATCTGAGGATCAGTCCATAATATCAATGGTCTGGATCGCCTAATCACCGACACACTTGTACAAACCAAAAACCTATAAACACACTATGCATATTGTACAAAATAAAAAACCTTTGAACACAGCTATGCATTTCCGTGGTTCCGGATCTCATAATTCCTATCTAGACTGCATGTGGCTTTTGATCTTTTTTTTCTTATTCATTTTAGCTATGTGGCTGTGCAGAAACTGTTGAATTCTCCGATTGGTTTTTTTTCTCATTCATTTTAGCTGCGGGTGTGCAGAAACTGTTGTATTCTCCAATGGGTCAGCTATACATTCTCCAACCTGATGAGAAGTCATCTCCCCCTCACCCTTTACTCCCTTCTGGGAGTGGTCTCTATGCCTTGGACAATGCTCAAGGCAGTTCCCAAGCTGGAATTGCAAGTGCATTGAGGCCTTCCTAAATTCTCCACACCCACTGGATACCTTGAGTGATCCAACGGCCTATGGTTCTGAAGGCACAATCCTTAGGGACCATGACTCGAGCAACTACTTGAAGGCTGTCAATGGTGTGCTACGGCAACACACAAAGTGGGTCGTGCGAAGGTCAAGGAGGCAGCGACTGCACCACTGGTGGCCGCTTCTGACTATGTCGCCACATGCATGGAGCCATGAGGGGAATTCGGAGAATCCGGGCTTGGTCACTAAAGAGGTAGTTACTGGAGTCTGAACCCCCCGTACATTCTTCGTCCCTCTTTATACATGGAAATCGTAGAGGAGTTTCGAGAAACAAGGATTCATGGGCTTTGGTTCTCTTGATAATGCTGTGGCCAATTGTGCTGACTGTCCAACCTGTGCATCAGGTGGGCCCTATTGTGTAGATGGCCTGGCCCCAAAATCAGGCTGATCAACTCCATTAGTATGAAAATGACGAACGCAGATGAATTGCCAACGTTCCTCATTCCTTGTACATGTGTGGCCTGCTAAATGAGTGGACAATCTGACTGGTGGCCAGATCATCTACATGGTGGTGCCATCTGGCGAACTGCTTGGACTTCCCATGCACGTGTGGCCATACTTGGAGAGGTGCCTGCTGTCTTAGCAGAACTAGGTTCTCTCAGTCATTGTACATGATCCTTTTACCTCTTCTTATTCATTTCTAATGTATATATCTCTGTCCTACTTGTAATTTGATTGTTAGAATGTCAAACCGCTGTAGATAAATTTGGGATGGAAAAGTAACTGGTAAAAAGAAATTGTTGTGTTACCATGCCTTTTGGCTTGGTGAGTCCTGACTATCCTGTCTCCTGGGCCCTGGCTCATCACATTGCAAAACCACATGGCCGTTCATGGAATTTATCATTCTTAGCATTCGCTGGTAATGGGATTTTATATTAACCCTTAAGATCAGACAGGCTGGAAAGCCTGCTCCGCGTGGTTTACTCAACCTAGGCCATTTTAGTGTGTTTTTTCACCATTGGTAATCAGTGTGGTTTCTCTACCATTTTCCATCCATGGTGCCCAGCATGTGGACGGTCTTGATTCACTAATCATATATACATACCTGTAGTTGTAGTGATTAACTGATTATAGATCTAGTTGCTTTCTTGTAAACAGATGATTGCTGGGTGAGATTCTGGGAGATGTTTCTGAAAGATATTCCTGAGACCTATTTGGTGTTGCTTGCAATTCTATTTTCCAATCAGATATGGTTGACTAGGGATATATATATATATCTATATAGTGAACCAATTAATGGAAAAAAAAATCACTTTTATGCAAGTGGTGGAACACGTGTCAACAATCTGTACTTACAACGCATAGCAGAGATTCAGGTCATTTGTTAGGTAGGTGTATTGTGAACATGCCATGTATCGAAGATCGCAGTAGCAAACTCATCATTTGAGCTGCACATGTAGGTTGTATATAGATCGTGTGATTATTTTTATTTTTCAATCTTACCAGTGCTGCAAGTTTGAGCTGATTGCTTAGCAGACCAATATCATATTTTGGTTCATGACAGGTTAGCAATGTACCACACTTGATGAGTGGCCACAAGTTTGACCTACTTCATCATTTTTGGTCCATGTCAATGTTCATTGTACCCTAATTGATGAATAGCCTGAATGTCTTGGTCCGCCTAATTTCTGACACAAGTTTCCCTCCCCTCCTATGATGGAACTCTCTTTAAAGGACTACTCTTGTAAGGAATTTATTTAGGCTATTTTGCAAGGGAATTTATACACTGAAATGTATAACTTTTCACATGCAAGTGTAAGTGTGAAAAGAACTAAACCAGTTGGCCTATCAAATGAAATAAAATGGTTCGTGGTCACATAATTCCGGTTGCAAAACTTGCATGGAAGGTAAAATTTTAACTGATGAAGTTAACATGGATGCTAAACAGGCGAGTATGTGAAGAAATCTTTGTTAATTCTTTCTATGGATTACAAATAGATGTAGCGATGGTAGCTATAAACGTCTATACACTTTCCTGGGCCTTGTTCAAGTATCACTCTATGCCACCACCTTAGGTGGAAGCTCAAGGTCAGGCACAATGCGTTTGATAGAGAGCTTGTGTTGCTAGTTTGCTCCTCAGGCCGTACATTGATTAGTTTGGCTTGGATATTACAGGCCCGTTCAAAATCTGATTTTTCTTGGGCCAGGTATGGCCCATTTACAGCCCAAGCGGTCAGCCATGACTGTAGCAATTATCCTTATTTACTGAATCCGCTACTATTACTATCTAGCTTATCGTTCCAAAACAGGCTGGGTTGGCTTTTGGGTTTCTGATCCTGTCTTCACATGGCTGGGCTCGGGGCGTGTAATATAGGCGCATGGGATAGCCTGGCCGTATTTTGACCCGAGGTTTTGCTAAAATTCCATCGAGCCCCTCCCTCAGCATGGGAGAGGCTCGTTAATTATTTTACTTGGGCTTCATATCGAAAGTCTTCTAGAAATTGGGCCCAACTCAGCACTCGTGGCCCACCTGAGACCCATACAGACACATGAGCAGCATTGGCCATGGTTATGCCCATGTGTTCGCCATCCCATGGATAGGCATTCTGTTTTGCTACGTTTATCAAATAAATGAAGGGTTTATATATAATATATATAATATATATATATATATATATATATATATATATATATATATATATATATATATATATATATAAAAAACTGTAATCCTTGTAAAACATTGAAAATAGAATTAAAAGTAACTCCCTCTCAGCATTAGCCATGGGTATGCCCATTTCCACGAATCAGACGTTAGAACTGCTCAATCAATCTGATTCTAGGATTGGAACTCAGCTCAGTGTGTTCTGTAATTTAGTTGGTTTAATTTGAGTTAATGTATGCCACGCTTGTGTATCAAGTGTCATAAGTTGTCTGAGTATTAATAAATCTTACTTTCTAAAATTATGAGGCTACATTTGAATTGCGCGGCAAGGCAAGGCAAACAATTCACAGTTTTTGCGAATTCATCACTCAGCTATTTGGATTGGATTGGTGTAAGCAAGGGAAACACCATTTCCCACGAAACTATCCATCATCTGTGAAGTCTTTATCTGTGCGAAACACCACTCCTATTTATCGGGCATATGTGGAAGACTTGATCAATGGATAAATTTGGAGCATTCAAGTAGTAAATTGGAATTTTATCAACTTTCGGGTGGGGTGGGGTTGGGCCAGCCCAACCTAATTTTTTTCAAACTAAGCCTTAGGTCTTAAGTGTTGGGTCAGGCCTGAGCCTAAACTTATCTTGTTGCCACTAATATTTTCAAGTTATCCGCATGTTCCAGGCATGAGCTAATCCAACAAATGTTAGAATTTATAAACATTTCTCTAATTGTTTTAGGAACATATTTTTGAAAAAACAAAAGATAAAGGATGCTTCATTTCTTTTCCCATGCTTTCCATGGTGCCAAGAGGCCATATTAAGGAAGGCGAAAAAAACTTTGAAATACACTAGGGCTTGTTTGATTTTCATAACTACGCTGTAAATGGCTATAAATGGGTCATTATTATTTCTCACCATTGTTTGGTTGAACGCGGAATTGCTGTCTCAAAAATTGTGATTCCAAAATCATTATGCGCCCATATGATTCATATTTTTGTTTCACATGCTAACAATGTCAAGTGTTAGTGGATCATTGGAGGGGCATTTTTGACATTTCCCTCTTAAAAGGGCGGTTTTTTTAGTTAATTTTGTTAGGGTTAAGATAAGTTATGATTTTGAATTTTTTGTTTCGTTTCGTTTTGACTGCCTCCAAAGTGAGAAAACTAGGGTTTTTGCTGTGTAGGTTCTCTCAATCCCTATAATTTCTTTAAACAGTAAATTGATGGTAGGTTTTTGCCATGTTTTTTTTTTTTGCAAAGATTTTTCACGTAAAAGTTTATGTGTTCTTTGTATGGTTGCTTGGAATTTTTTTCGTTTTCTTTTATTTGATTCAATTTAGAACAACGTGCTTCCGCAGGCTGGTTTTCCAATAGTAAATTCCATATGCTTCTATATGCTAAAAAATTGTGAAGCCCATTGTGATGAATATGTTATATCCATGCCTTTCATCCATTCCACAAACTCATTTTAGAGCATGAATAAAAAATTTGAAGCAAATCCATAGCTCTAAGTGGATCACATTATATGAAAGAGTGATCCTAATAGGCCTCAACTATTGAAAGCTAAAACCTTCATAGGACTCATGGGATGTTTATTCGTCATCCAATCTATTCATAAGGTCATACAACCATGGATAAGGGGGAAAAAATAAAAATCAGCTTGATTCAAAACTAGTGGGCCCCATGAAGTTATGGGGAGCAGGCATTCAATTCTCATTGTTTACGGTGGTGTAGCTCACTTGAGCTTTGGATCTGCCTCAATTTTTGGGCTCATGCCCTAAAATGACCTGGCAGAACGAGAATGATAGTACGAATATAACATATATATTACAGTGAGCCCTAAAATTTTTACACCCAAAATGTTTTTGGGCTCCTTTTGGTGCCAAAATACTGGAATTGTCAACATCAGCCTTGGGGTAAGAACGATAATTACAAGTAATGATGGCTATTTTACAATAAAATACATCGTAATTTGAAAATCAAACAAGCCGAAGTGTGATGCTTTCCTCAACTTGAGAAAAGAAAAGGAGAAATGGTTTTCCTTTTCCTGCCTTAAATTTTTTTTTTTTTTAAAAAAAAAAAAAAAAAAAAAGTCAAACTATTTTCCTCTAAAGGATTTGCATATTTAACTGTTGACCTTTTGATGATTTCAATAATAATAAAAAAAGGCAACCCAAACTAAACAACCCAATAACAGTTGGGTTCTGCAGCTTTCATTTCAGGCTGGTATGGCTAAGGGCTGAGCCCAACAAAATCAAATTCTTGAACAGGACGGGTCTATTTTGATCATAAGGATTTTTCATGTGTTTTCCATGCCCACAATTTGAATTCTCCTCTCGTAATGTGGTTTGTTGAGGACCGGCAAAAATCAAGCAAAAACGAATAAATAAAGCGTGACTTTTGGTATGGATGTAGATATTTTTTGGGAAGGCATGTGCACTTGTACTTTTGGGATAATGGATATTAGCGTGCGTTTGGATGGCTGCATGATATGACCCACTTTTGTGCCTTACCAATTATTTGAATTTCACTTTCCTTTTTTGTAAAAATTATTTTTTATATTTTTAAATGGATCCACCCGAGTTAAAGTTTTGGCTTTCCATAATACATACCGGTCGTAATTATTTGAATTTCTGCAATGGATGGAAGCTTAACAGAGCAATTGTGCATGGTTCAATCTGTGTAAGAATATTGATCAATTTTAGCTTGATTGATGTAGGGACCCTAATTTTTTTTAATCCTTCCAACATGTGCAATTTTATAAGAGAAATGTACCAAGAATTACCTGCTAAGCATAGAATTTACATTTGGTATCTCTTTAAAAAGTTTTGATAAGTACCATTTGTTAAATTTCTAATGAAAGTTTAACAAAGTTGGGGTTCGTCATTCGAGCAAAGGGGTAAGTGGCTTGGGTAACCCTCAATGGGGTGCAAAGGGGTAAGTGGCTTGGTAGCCCATCAATGGGGTGCAAAGGGGTAAGTGGCTTGGTAGCCCACATGATGTTCGTGTGAAATTCACACCAACCACTATTACACACACACACGCACCATAATAGGTACTTGAACCGATATGATCTCAGCGTTGTAACTCACAAAGTCTTCCACTAAGCCATGAGTAGGAACCCACTGAGTGTCAACCCCGAACCCAATGTGACCCACTTAAATCACAGATGGGTCATGGATAGATGATGTATACCACATCTTGAGGTGTGGTCTACGTCATTTATCCATGGGCCCATGCCCATGAGCTCTTTTTTAGGCCAGTAGTGGTATAGACCGGCTTGTTTATGAAGGAGGTAGAGCTAGTTATTCTATATTAATTACGTTTATATTCTCATACACATCTTGTTTCATATATTCTTCTTGGTGTAAGACACTATTGCATTTCTTTCTCAATTGTTTATCATATACCTCGCGATTTCCATTCAGATTTTAGAGTAATTTTATCGCATGCTTTTGTATTTGACATCGACAAATGTATAATGTTTGATTATGCCTCGCATTGCCACCGAAAACCCACATACCCACATAACTCACACTACTAGTGAGCCTTATCCTAACACTACCACAATGCTCATACTTCCAATTCGAGTCATTCGACTTCAATTTCAAAGAGCAAGATTGAAAAGAAGATATGATATTGAGTTTTCTTTTATAACTTGTAACTTATAATTTGTGAACTAAAAAGACTAAACTAAAATAAGAGAGTAAAGAAAGGGGGAGAGAGAGAGAGAGAAGAGAGAGAGAGATACTTACACACAAATGGAGCAATAATGGAACTTGGAAGAGAAGAAAGGAGAGAGAGAAAAGAAAAGGAGAAAGAGAGGGAGTTAAGAGTTCCACTTATACTTCTAGTAGAAGAGGAGAGAGAGAGAGAGAGAGAGAGAGAGAAGAG
>JAJHSJ010001049.1:0-42432 GCA_021015155.1 Magnolia officinalis | reverse complement strand
AGGACTCGCTCCTTTTTTTTTTTTTTTTTTTTCACTCCTTTTTTTTTGGAATGAGTGTAATAAGTGATGTTCCCAACTCCAATGAAAACACAACTACTTCAGAAGCTTACATGTCAACCAGTACTCATAAGTCGTGCAACCAACTCTATTAGATGACCAAAACAAGACCCTATACCAGGTATTTGAATTTTTCTCAGTATGTGTTGCTAGATCTGAATTTTGGGTAATTTATCCTTCCAGCTAAACGGTAGCAATGATAAACTTCCTGGGATGCATCATGCATGTGTGAATCGAATTGCAAACATTCAGTTTAATCAAGAAGAATTGACCAAAAAGAAAAAGGCAATGTTTCCTAGCATCCTGATAAGTAGTGCTCAAGTAGACAACTCAGTAGTGATGTCGGTACTAATTTGTGTTTGCATTTGATCCTGACCTGTTAACTTCTAAAATCATGTAAAAGTGGTGTTCCATCAATGATTTAAGAAGAAGAAAAAAAGAGAGGCTTTCATTGATCTAACAAGGATGTTTTTTAATTGTGGTGGTTATATTACAGGAGGAAATGGAGAGAAATCACAAATCATCATCATCAGGTAATGTTAATGATTTTATATCCACATTGGCAAGGGTTCTATATGCTGTATAAAAGTTCTTGAGAACCCTTTGAGAACCATCGCTGCTGGTCATCAAGAAACGAAAAGAAAATTCTAGGTTGTGAAGACCTTAAACTGTCAAACTTCTGGCTCAACTCATTGTTGCTTCCTCAGGTGCAAAATCGTCCAGTGGATCCGGGAAGCAGATGAGGGAGGTTGCATGCCCTATTTGTACTGTCCACTTGCAGGTTTGAATTTCCCTGCTAATTTTTTGCAATTGAACTTAATCCCCCCCGCCCCGCCCTCTCTCCCACATGCTGTCTGATTCCAGGTCCATGTCCCAGACTCAGGTTCTGAAACATAGAGTGCGGTGTTTGCCAGCATCCATTCTCGTCAGCGCACATTGATTCATTGTGCTGTGATGGCACCAGTTGCATGCCTTGAGAAACCTGTATTGGTTCTTGGCTCTGGTTCCAGGGCCACATAATAAGGTTATGGTTTCTGCTGTGTATATGGTTGTATTTTTTTTAATACAATCTCTCACTGATGGAACTGTCGATATCCTGATATGAATTTGTCTGAGTTAGCGTATCAGGGAGACATTGTAATAAGCAATTTGCATCGGATGACATCAAACCAAAGCTGAAAATCTTCACTCCGCGGCTTTGGATTGACCAAGGATTTTTTTTTTTCACCCACACCCACACACACCACAATGGGTACTCAAACTATGGTCAAGTTGCATCTCTTGTTTCTTTCTGAATAAGAGAAGTGAAACTTGCAGAAATGGAATGTTACCATTTGCTTTTCTAGAAGCAAGCCAGCGCAAGCATGTAGCATTACTCTCTTCTTCGTTCTGGGCTCCGTTCAATTCTCGTTGTATGGTGGAGAGATGTATATACCTATAGTGCAATTCAATTTGATTTTGCATCCAAATGCACCCTATTCCATCACATATGAAGGCCCAAAAGCATTGGGTTTCTGGCGTTATTGCCATTGTGTGGAGCTTTTCATGTAAATAGATATGGGTCTTTCTAAGCGTGCTGCCAAAGTGGGTATTTGTATAAAAAAAAAAGGCCTTCATAAAATGCTAGATGTTGGGTTTTATATCTGAGAATAACTTTGGCGCTCTGGCCGGTACGATGGCTGATGCACAGGCACTTAGAAATTGCCATGTGGTGTACAACTAATTCAAATTAATACGGATTGCAGTTTAGATGTACGGTAAACCAAAAATTAGGTTTCCAGTAATCTGACTTTTGGTTGGTGTAAACCAAAAATGAGCTTATTTGATGATCTGACTATTGGATCGTTGGACATTGGTTGGACGGTTATAAATAAATAAAAAGGTATCCAATGGTCATATTCTAACAAACTATTGTCCAAGAATCTGAGGTGAGGATTACTCAAATGGTTAGATTTCGTGTTGTGATTTAGACACATTGGTATCCATAAATTCAGTTTAATTTGAGATGATTTATACGCATTTTCTATATGCTTGGGGTGGTGTCAAATAACTGCTCTTTAAAGTGGATGAAAAACTATGGTGGGGCCAGGCATTTCATGAGAGCTGTCATGTGTCTTAACATTCTATTTAAAAAAAAAAAGCACCATACACAGGTGGATGCTTTTTTTTTTTTTTTTTTTAACACACGCACACACCCCCATACACTCACGCCTTAGTGGAATTTCACCACCTATGGGTAATGAACCCTTGACCATGTGTTGAAACTCCGGAGAGTCTACCACTGGAGCAAGAATAAGGACCCAAAGGTGCATGCTTTTATCACAATTAGAACCCTTCAGTTGTGATTTGGTTCCATAAATGTGCCGTGTATAGGAAATCTTACAACCATTGATCAGAGCATGATGGACTACTCAAATGTATTCACATACACACACCCCTTGAACGACATGCAGATGATCCGACAAAGCATATCTACCACTTGTAACATTAAAATCATACAACTTTGGAAATGTATTTTACTAGTTTTTAGAATAAGCATATTGCTTGAATATATCCTCCTGAAATTAATATTTTGGGAATGTTTTCTATTTCGAGTCAAATCATCAAATTGACCAATGTCCTTTTCAGCCATGGCCCTTTATGTGGTGGGATCCAACTAACCAATTGATTCCATCACCATCTACGGTCCGCTTAATCAGAAAAAAAAATATATATTAGGCCAATCCACTCATTAGACTGTTCGCTCGTGTAATCTGAAAGTAGCCTACAGGTTGGTCCACTTGATGAATGGAATGGCCTGATTTTGTGCCAGGTCAGTGCGGTTAGAAGTGGGACTGCTTGCATGGGTTGGAAGAATTACTCTGCAATACATGTGAGAACATGACACGTGTGTGTACTCTCGGTCATTAATCAGGTGGGTCTCACCGAGAACATGCTATGGTTGAATAGATGCCTCTTCTTGTAAGGTTGCCCCCCCCGTGTATGAGAGAATCGGCGGCTAGAAAATATGATCGATGTCAAAAATCAAGGGCACGGCTTCGGTGGATTCCTGACTGTGGGGCCCATCTTGATGTATGTTACTTACATCCACGCCGTCCATCCGTTTTGAGATATCGTTTTAGGGAAAGATGCAAAAACTGAAACAGATCTAAATCTCAGGTGGACCACACCACATGAAACAGTGGTGATTGACCATTAAAAGCTTCTTATGGGCCAATTTTTTTATTTTTGGATAAAGCTGATATATGTGTGGTCCCTTCATCCAGGTCTTCGTGACCTTATCAAAAGGTTGGATGGAAAATAAACATTACGGTGACCCCTAAGAAGTTTTTAATGGTGGATATTCAATCACCATTGTTTCCTATGGTGTGGTCCCTCTGAGACTTGTATCTGTTTCGTTTTGGGGATCATACCCTAAAAGGAGCCATCAAAACGGATGGATGGCGTGGATGTAAGGCACGCATATCATCCTAGGCCACACAGTTAGCGAAACCACCGACCTCGCCGCGCCCCATATCCAATATACACGCGGCCAACCAGTGAGTTACCGGCCGGATTTTGAATCCAAGGCAAATTCATGGTGTGATTCACCGAATGAACGGCCCAAATTGAATACCGTGAAAACGTTCCATCTCTCGTACGCGAGTAGTAGTCCTTTCCACGATGCACGTGTCAAAGTAAAGTCACCCAGAGCTTAAGTAATCTGGTTCTGTCCATTGAATGTCGTGGATCGATCAGGATCGTTTGATCAGTACACTTTTTGAACCATGGACCATATACAGTTGGGCCTCCTTATTGGGTGGGCCCAATCCATTGATATTTTGAGATATGTGCAGTGGAAAGTAGATTGCATGCGAGAAGAGTTTTTTTGTGTGGCCCACTAGTTCATCTCCCACGTTTGGAAGTTTGGAAGAACACATGTGGGACAATTGGATATGTTGGACTTCGATATAGGGTCATATTTCAATGATCCAAACCGTTTATATGATAGTCCTCACCTTCAATGGGAATTGATATAAAAATAACAACTACTAGACCATAATACTTTTCCATTCATCATTGAACCCTAAGCCTTTGAATGATCAAAGTGAAGAAGGAGAAGTGTCTCCAGTCAAATCAATACACCCATATTTATAAAATTCATTCCTAAAGAAATCCCAATTAGTAAGGCTGTCAATGGGATGGGCCTAAGGTTGGCCCAGCCCCATATTTTGATTTGTTTTGGGCCAGGTCTATTCAAAAATTTGATTTTGATAGGCTCTAATTACGGACTAACTCCAATATTTCTTACATTAGGATGGTAACAATAATGAGATATTGATTTATCACACTTTTTATATATATAAAAAAATAATCCAATTTACATCCTTAAATAAAATAGACCCATTGCAAGACCTCTAATATTATAATCCTCCGTTAGGGATAACATCACACTTGAATAGACCTTGGTTTGATTCTATATATGCACGCACATAAATTCTAATGCTTTCATCAAAATACACACTTACATTTGAGATTAAATAAATTTTATCTTTATAAATTTGATCAATTAAAATCCTTTGAAAATATTAATATAACAATAATATAATTTTTAAAAATATTTTGCAAATAAAATCTTAACTGTACATCCGATGGGTACCTTACGTAAGTCTCCCATGCATCATCACTACCATGCAATCATTTACAATATTCAGCAAATCCAACTTCATGGCCCAATCATCATTTGACTACTTTTTCATCGTGCTTCTAACCTAACTAAATTTATACACATGCTTTTAAAAATGTACACCAAAATAGCATCACTTTATCACAACTTTATCACATGATATAAAATAATAAACATATAAGAGTTATTTATACACCTTGATCCATAGCTCAAGTGGTAGACTGTGAAAGATACCTCGTTTCAACACCGAGGTCTTGGAATCGATCCCTAGTGGGGGTGGCTAACAGTGAAGTGTCAACTGACAGTGTTGTGTACTAACAAGCTAACTCAAAAAAAGAAAAGAAAAAAAAAGAGTTATTTATGGGACTAGCATAATTCTGTAGTGATAGGTTGGAGTTAATCCATTGCTTCTAGATAATTGGTTTTGTAGTAAGTGTGGCTCGATTTATATAATATGAATAAGATATCAATTTGATGCAGGACAATTAGCCACTTGCTCTAAAAGCTCGAACTGTTAGAGTATGACGAATTAATCCATTTTATCTCATAGCCCAAGCCTGACATCTCATGGGTTTTTAGGACTTCGGCCAAACCTCCTTCGTGGGTTCCAAATCACATGGGCTGCCCACTCCAAATGTGTTCCCGCATCTCACGATATTCAAGGTAGAGATGCATCTCATATGTATATACATCTCAATATGCATCACTCCCTGTTATGTACATCTGCACGTTAGCTTACGCCATGCAATAAAGGAACAAGTCTATAATTGACAAATGTCAGTCACACATCCTAATTCTTCGTAGAGAGTGTGGACAATCAACATCCTTCGAATGAATGTTCAATCCAAACGGTTGACTATGTGGTTCCGTTAAAATAGGCCTTGATCTGCACAAGGTGCAGTGATAATGAACCAAGATCTGCTCATTGTTTAGAAAATGGAAATTAGGTGTACAAAAGGGTTCATATGCACAAGATCTGGACTATTGATCTGTCAGGTATTAATACAGATGGCCATAACCACACTCAATTAGACAATCCTTACCATCCGATTGGTGAACTTTCTATAGGAAATTTGTTTATGACCATCCATTTATAGTAGTTACCTTCTTATGATATGTGCATACTTTTCAGTTTAGTAGCAAAATGCCATTTCATTTCTACTCTTTTTTCTTTCTTTTTTCTTTTTTCTTTTTTTTTTTTTTTTAAATTTTTAATTTAAAAATTTTAAATTTTACTTCTCCAAAATCTGTGGGGTGGGCCCCCTTGACTAACGGTTACGATGCAAGGACCCACCTTTTTAATGGTCGATCCTAGCTTAGAGCAAATTCCATCCAGTTCTAGCAATGGTATTTTTTGTATTTTATTCTTTATCCTGTCCAGAATCAGAGGAGAATTATACTTCCTGCACACGGAGGATTCCCTACATGTGTGGCCCCATGTCTTCAGTGGCCCAAACCGTTCATCTGATGGGCCAAGCGTTAAATCTTCCATCTTGATCGTTCAATTGTTTGGGCCTTATGGTCTTTCTTTCTAAAAAATGTGAACCATTGCTGTTTTTTATTCTTTACCGTTATTTCTTGGCCATCGTATTGGAGGGTTGGGATCTGCCAATCCAGAGATTTACAAGGAATCCCAAATTGACATTGGGACCCATCAAAAGGATGGTTTGGATCCATGATCGTGGGCCTCAAATCTCAGAAACCTTACCCTACATCAAAACATTCAATGGATGAAATGCCAAAAGTTGGGTTGGTACACAAGCCTGGGATTTCCACAATCCACACTAATAAATGAGATGGCATTGTGTGTAGAATCAACGGATGAGATGTCTCCATCAGCATTTCTTTCTGTGCATGTCCCCAACTCCTCCTATGGAGGTATTATACAATGTTCGGCCGAAGAGACTAGAGTACCTTCCAACTCTTTTTAAGTTTTTACAAGTGGGGCCCATGGTTCGATTGAAGACGTTGATATGATGGGACCCACCATTGATGGGTGGTAGTCATTGAACAAAAATCCCATATATTAGAAGATCCAAGCCGTAGAATATTTTTGGCATTTTATTGGTTGAATGAGAACCGTTGATTTTTTGGTCACCTATCAAAGAGTTCATGATATTTGCACGGGGGAGCATTTTGTGCATGAACGACTCTCAGGTGGGCCCACAATATCAATGGTTCAAATCACCGAACAGCAGCCCCACTTAAACGGAAGCGGATTGCCTGTGGCACGACGTGGCCTGAGCTCTGTGGGGCCCACCGTGATGTAGGTGTTTTATCCACGCCGTCCATCCGTTTTTTCATCTCATTTTAGGGCATGAGGGCCAAAAATAATGCAGATCCAATGCTCAAGTTAACCAGAGAAAGCAGTGGGGATTGAACGACCGCTGTTGAAAACTTCTTGAGGCCCACAGAAGTTCTGGACGAAGATTATATTTGTGTTTCCCTTCATCCAGGTCAGTGTGACCTTATGAACAGTTTGGATGGCTAATAAAACATCACTGTAGGCCCAAGGAAGTTTCAACGGTGGTCGTTCAATCCCCACTTTATCTGTGGTGTGGTCTCGTTGAACGTTGGATCTGCATTATTTTTTGTATCATGCTCTAAAATGAGATGGAAAAAAGTATGGACGGCGTAGATAAAATACACACATTACCTGTGGTCCTCACTTGAGCCACGTCGTGCCACAAGCAGTCCGCTTCCCACTTAAACTGAAATCACGACGTGCACCGTACATTCTCTTGGCCCGAGGATGATCTGAGAAAAGGGATGGACGGCGTGGATAAACAGATACATCACGGTGGGGCCCACACAGATCTGGCCGGTCCTTGCTACGTCCGGACGGGGGGTCGGACGCAATCCGCTTCCGAACAGGCGAGCGCTGTATGAATATGGTGCCTCCATACATCATCTACAATGTGATGTAAGATTCCTCAGTGGTACTGGAATTTTCATATGGCCAGCCTGTCACATGTTTACGAAATCCCAGCCGTATAAAAGGTTTTACCCCACCTTTTAGATAATCGAGATCAAATACACGAAGATCCACTCACTAGATAGGCCACGAGTGTTTACTGGGCATTTCTATCGATTGTTTCATATCGTGTGGCCTACCTGGTGATTTGATTTATACATTTTTGTTATCAGTGATTTTCCAGATCAGGCTACCTTTCTGACGGTTCGGATTAGGCCACATGTACATATTCGACGTTCACCAGACTACTTTGAGAGAAAGAAATGTTCACATACAACGTTGCACGGTGACATTTTTCATAGAGAAAAGAAAAACACGTCATTTCCAAGAAAGGGTATATTCGTCATTAAAGAGGAAGAGTGCGATCCAATCGAACAAGCTCACAAGAGAAATAGAAAGATGCGGAAGTAGGTGAAATTTCAGTGAGGTGCTGTCCATTCCTAAGTGGGCCCATTTCCACTTATTCCTTACATTCTCCTTGCCGGGCTTCTTTTACACCCTCCATTCTACTAATAAACGATGATGGTATGTGGGCCTATGCTAAGGATCTAAGGCAGGGATTTGTGAAATCTATGGATTTTAATTTCCCCTACTTGATGGCATGTGGGCCCATGCTAAGTATCTAGGGCTGGGATTTGTGAAATCCATGGATTTTAATTTTCCCTACTTGATGCCTAAGGGTCCATTTGTGAGCTTGTTTTAAAATGCATTTAAATCCAATTACACTATAACTAAGGTGATTTGAAATACCTAATTATGTTTAGCAGTTTGTAATAGAAATGTTCTAGAATTTAAATATTAGGTTTGAGAGCTTGTATTTAAAATCCATTGAATTTTTAGAATATTCATAATACTTTGATTTAATTAACTAAGTTAACTTTAGTATTTTAAATTTGCATATATGTGTGATATTTGACAAAATGTTTATAACAAGCCTATATAAATATACACTTTGATAAAAAAAAAAAAGAGAAAATTTCAAGCTTTGAGTAGGCCACAAATAATCAACTCACTGACGTTTTTTTCACCATCAATTTAAATGGCTAACATTCGGATTTTAGTATTGCGGTCAATAATTAGATTGTTTACGATATCATCAGTGTGCTACATGTGTAATGTATTAATAATGTAGTGACATCTTTGTTACGCGTGCAGCTCTCATTCCTTTAGCAAGGGTGTCGAAAAAAGCATTTAACTCCGATTACACCTGGAATCATAATAAAATTTCAAAACACATTAAAATTGTGTATTTCAAATACGTCCATTTGTACTCATTTTCAAATACACAATGCCAAATGATGGATTTGGGACAAAATCCCCCCAATTCCCCTCAAATACAAGGTGCCAAAGATCTTAAGTGGCCCACCCTCTTAACCTCAAATTCAGCCTTTGGTATGTTTCCAATAGGCCTTGATACTTATTGGGAGAAAAATCTGTAAAATTCTTAGTTTTTTCAAATAGTAAAATACAAACTTGCCAAATCTATGAATTGGTGTTCATCCAAACCCCACCCCCATCCGCAATTTAGTAATCCAGACCATTGGGCTGTTGGGCACACATGCCATCAACAAGTAGGGAAAATTAAAAGGATAGGATTGTTCTATTAATAATAAAGGTATACTTAGTAGATGAATTTTGATACCAGCTCATAAAATGGGAGCTAGGAATGATAATTGCACTCGCCCCCACATATGAAAAGAAGGCAGTACAGATGTGGAAGACTGGAGCTATGCTTGTCAGGTGGTCCCTACAATGTAAATGCCATTTCCTAAAGGTGGGCCACATGATCAAATGTGGTAGACGTCTAGTGAAGAGTAAGCGATCAACGGTTTGATTTGTGCATACACAAAAGTGGAGTGGATATTCAAAGTGCACTCAAGAACTAGTGCAATCATTGTAGCAAATATTGCACAGATTTTGAAAATATTGCACAGATTTTGAAAATATTGAAAATAAGAAAATAATAGCAATCTGAAAACTACACAACATATACACCCATCTACTCTAACACTATTAAATATCTAAATTATCAAAATATCAACTCAAATTATTCATCATCATCATCAATTAAGCTTTATTATAACTAATTGGGGTCGGCTACATCAATCCTTTTCCATTGTTCCACTCTATCAAGGGCCATAACTTCAATCAATGTCCTAACATGAGTTTCGAATATCATGTTGTTTGGATTCATGTTTGAACTTATGACATACGTTTGATGGCCCACTGCAAGCTTGATACAACCATCCCCCTTTATTTAGATTGGGGACTAGCAATGAGTGCATAAAACTCACATAGGCATAATGTAATAGACTATTACATTTTCACCTGTGAATTACAATCAAGTACTATGTTTATATAAGTTTTTTTTTTTTTTTTTTTAACAAAAAAAAAAAAAAAAAACACACACACACACCCACACACTCACACTATAGTGGGATTTCACCACCTATGGATACTTGAACCCTTGGCCAGGTGTTGAAACTCTTTAGAGTCTACCACCGGAGCAAGAGTAAGGATCCGACTATGTTTATATAAGTTGATTATAATAAAGAAGCTGAAATATTAGCTTAAATTAATCTAACTAAATTATGGAATCTGTTGTTGCTAAGTTACATTTTAAAGGTCTAATTGGTTGAGCAATCATAACCTCTAATTTGTTGACACTTATGTTTTAAAATAAGAGCATATGATATTTTTCATTTTTAGCCATACAATAAATGTTTGAGAATCTAGTTGTTATAAGTGAATAAGAGTAATTTTTGGTACATAATACATCTAAGCGGTACCCATAATTTGGATGGTTTATTTTGAATTAATTATAAACTAATGGCTTGTTTGAAATCTTTATTCTAATTCAATAAGAGTTTTTTTCAATTAGAGCTACTTCAATAAGCTCTTTTTGTTCTATCTCTCTTTAAATAAGCTCATTTGATAAAATTAATTTTTTCAAGTAAAAAAAAAAGAAGTCTTATTTGAAATAAGCACATTAGGTAAAATCTTTAAATAAGAGTTTTTTTTTTTAAGGGCTAGTTAATATTATTTTTAAAGATTACAATAACTCTATTACAAGAGTAATACAAATGCTTGTTTTGATAGATTTCACCGTAGATGAATCATGCCCAAAATGACAAAAGAATGGATGCCTACAATCTTCATATTTTAAGACATTTTGATCATCCAATGGATGTGGATCAATCATTATATGAAGCTCACCTTTGATGTGGACCGCTTATTGTGTGAGCCAAACCTTTAAAGTGGCCCATCCATCATACAAGGTCGTCTTGGATGTGGAGCATTCATCCATAGGAGCCCACCCTTTTTCTCTTTTTTTCGGGTTAGCTTGTTAGTACCCAAGCATGTCAATACACACACTCCATGTTAGCCCCACCCCCACTAGGGATCGATACCAAGACCTCAAGTGTTGAAACGAGGTATATCCACTCAGTCTGCCAGTTGAGCTATGGATCTGGGGTGTCATTAGGAGCCCACCTTGATGTAGGTTATCCATCATGTGGGGCCACCATCAATGCTAATTGTTCTTTATGTGGGGCTCTTTATATTTTGGATGCATCTGAAACTTGGTATGGCCCCTCATCCAAGTGGGACACACATAATAGATGGGCTGGATTTGTGAAAAAACTTGGTAGGCCGAACAAATGATTATGAATGTTTTAATGGGAGGGTAACCCCTCACAACTTTTGTATATGGTGTGGCCCACAAAAGTCATCGATTGACTTGATTTTTAAGCCTGAGGCCCACCATTGAATGGTGCATCTGACTGATGGGGTTGATGTTCGACAAGCATCACAGTGGGGCCCACACAGCTCGACTTCATGAGAAGTTCCCATGAGCTCGACTGCATAGAACCATTTCCCAGTTCCCACGCACACATATATATTGGCATGTGTGTGGTATAATCGAAGATAGATAGTGACTCATTTGGGACATTGACACGTGAGAAGATTGAAGAAGAATGTGTAGCACATTTTCAGAATGTGGACCACTGGTAAGAAACTCCACAAATCAAGGGATGGGATCGTCCTTTCAGTGTATTATTTGAGCTAAACACCATCAAAAACATCATCTAAAATATGGACGGTTCCGATCATTGGGTCATCTCCCAACACAGGCAAGAGTAACCCTTATTTTAAACCAAGAAATGCTCCAGTGCTCTCAGAGCACTATAAGTTACAGTGCTCCTAGTTGCATTGGGACAATTAGATAGTCCAATCCATTGATCTAGACCGTTCATCAGGTCCGATACACTTTTTACTGGCCACCGTGAAAAAAGGATGATCCGACTTATATTAACCATTTGATCAAGGACCTTAAACATGGACCATCGATCATTTCCAAAAAAGAGGTCAAATCAACGATTTGATCCACCATCATGGATTTCTCATATTTCTAAAGAATCACTTATTTTAAGCAATTAACCATACCATCCATGTCTTAGAAGATGGACGGTAAAATAAAATAAGGCCAAATCATGGATAGATCAGATCATCCAATCAGTATGATGCTTGCATTGTAGGCTAAGAAAACCGTCCTGAACTTAATGGACGGTTCAGATCCATCGATTGAACTGCTTAAGTGAACCAATGCAATTGGAAGAGCACCAAAGCATTTCCTCCTTAGATAGACCTCCCTAAAAACCTACAACCCGAGCATGTTTTCATATCCTCAGCCGTGGATCATATGTAATCCCTCGTATATAAGGACCCCAGAATGCGCGCCCACACATGCATTTCAGCGTCTTTGAGAATACTAAAAATCATAACATGCAGCATTCGGTACCCGCTGTCCTATCTATTTTGGTGTTCCTGCACTTGAGTGGGATCTCACTATCCCTACAAAATCAGACGTTGGATGAAAACATACCGGCATTGTACGTGATCGGTGACTCCTTGTCCGATCCGGGCAACAACAATCGCATCCGTACGTTGTTTAAGGCCAATTTCCCTCCCTACGGTCGTGATTTCGACGGCCAGAGATCCACCGGCAGATTCAGCAATGGAAAGCTCCTGACAGATTACATCGGTAAGCCATTTTTTCTAACAATATCAATGCTAATCTGGGTTTCCCTTCCGGTTTGTACATGTGGGACCAATGTTTAGTTAATCCGAGCCATTAATCATATGGCCCCCACCATGGATTGAAAATGCCTAAAAACATCTCTTAAATTGGAAGATCCTAACCATTGAATCTTATGTTTTCTCTATTGAAAGGTTAGATTTTCCCAATTTAACAGATTTCTTGCTTGTGGTTCATCCATGCTGGGGGCCATAAAATCAACGGCTTGGATAAACCAACCATGTGCCCTATTGTATAGATTCGGTACACCATCAGAGAAGTCAGCCTCTTTCCGGTGTGAAACACCCACAATGGAAGATCCCTGTGGGAGGATATTAAGAGGCACGTGCTGATGTGGCAGACGCGTGTGGGATCTTTAGGACACCAGTCAGGTGGGTCCCACTGAATATGTCGTGGCCCGAAGTGGGTTCCACTTCTCCGAGTGGGGTTGGTGATCAAATTCACCTACAGCGTTCTTTCGCTGAAGGTGTTTTCACAACGTACGGAACTGTTTCCCTTGATGCTTTTGAGCTGAAGTTCAAATTCGTGCCTATGGCAAACACGTGGGGTGATTAGGACGGTTGATCTGGTGGGCCACTTCTTGGATGGGCCATTGGTCAAATATTACAGCGACTGGACAATTCTCACCATCCAGCTGTTATGAGTTATGCTGGTTGATGTGGGCCGTCAATCGAAATGTTCGCTTTTTAGGCCACTGGCCATATCGCTACCACAATCCAATCCACTATCTTTTAGGGGCATGGCCCACTGATCAATAGCCACGAATTTGCCACGTTTACAGAGGGGAAGCAGCGGCATCGAACTTATATGAGAAGAGTTGCTAATTGGCATTACTCTACGCTGACTGCGTAATGACACTCGGTACTGGACGGCGCTCTGTGGGCCCCACAATGATGTATGTATTTCATCCACACCGTTCATACATTTTAGATAATTATTTTAAGTGTTAATACCAAAAACGAGGCAGATCAAACTGTCAGATGGACCACACTACAGGATAACAATGGTGATTGAACGCCTACCATTAAAAGATTTCTAGGTCCCACTGTAATGGTTATTTTCCATCCAACCTGTTGATTAGACTACAAAGATCTGGATGAAGGGAAAACAAAAATATCAGATTGATCCAAAGCTTTTGTGGCCCCGAAGAAGTTTTTTTTAATGGTAGGCGTTCAATCAGAACTGTTTCCTGTGGTGTGGTCCACCTGAGATTTTAATCTGTCTGAATGTTTTTATTTTTATTTTTTTGTGCCTAAAATGAGCTGAAAAAATAGATGGACGGCGTGGATAAAACATACTTATCATTGTGGGCCCACAAAGCACCGTCCAGTAGCGAGTCGTTACTGGCAGTGTCAGTAGGCAATCCGCGTCCCACTACTCATGTTTTAATATTTTAATATGGGAAGAAGGTGGGTCCAGTGGACCCCATTGGCAAAGGATGCACGGTCTTTTTGGATGGTTAGAATAGGCCGATCAGTACCATCGTCAGGCTATACTCAATCCAGAACGGAGCTAATGATTTGGACGGTCCTGATTGATGTACTGGGCCATGTGGTGGGGCCGATAATGGATGGACAATGGTAGAGAAAGTTCAACGGTAGGGATCTGGCCCACTGCAGAGAAAGAACAACAATCAGCGATCCAGTTTGATCAATGGACCTCAAATGGACGGTTAAAAGAAAACGAACCAGAAAATCCCAATCGAAACGCATGGATTGTCCAATCCATGTGGCTTTCCTACAGTGGGCCACCCACGTAAATTCCCATCAGATGGACGATTCAAATTCACCGACCGTACAGCTACATGCCGTAATCCATTAAAAAAAAAAAAAAAGACAGTTCGCTGCAACAAACCATTTCCCAAATGCCTACTTATATAATTTTAATATTGGCAATGTGTGGGTGACATCCAGACCGTTCTTCAGGTGGGCCTTGCAGTGTATTTTCTAAATCCCAAAATGGAGCCGCTCTGTCATCAGGTGAGCCTCAGGTGTACGTCAAATGTCTTTCTCAGCTGCCATTCTCACCTATGCATGTGATTCGGATAATGGATACTCGAGGCTGTTGTTTGAATTATAGTGCGTAGATCGTGGGCCCCGTCTGATGAATGGCTCGGATCTCTCACACAAGTGCCTGGCACGTGCAAATTTTAACTGCGTGTTTCATGTATTTGTGTAATTTCAGTTTCTGCGCTGGGCATAAAGGACCTTTTGCCAGCTTATCTGGACCCAAGGGTGAGAGCCAAAGACCTGTGCACTGGTGTAAGCTTCGCATCTGCTGGAGCTGGTTTTGACGACATGACGTGCAACATCATGGTACAAAGCTGCCTATATTTATTATATACACTCTCATCACGAGAACGGTACACGTGGCATATATCCACGAAATCCAAACTATTTATTTAGTGGACCGCCTCGTGGATAAACTATTGCGTAAAAATCACAGTGATCTGATGATCCTAACCTTTCGATTGGTGTTATTTTCTCCTGGTGAATGTGGACAATTTCCCTTCCAAACAATTTGGGCCCAACGTCTGCTGAAACAGCTGACCCGATTGCTTGCTTTATTCAATCGAATATAAGGCCATACGTATCAACAAAGGCCAATATTCAATTAAACATGTGCAATTAAGATAGTGCAAGTGTGTTAGAATTATACCCAACTTGAGTTGAATTGGATGTTGGTGACCCCATGCTCAAATAAGCTGACTGAGACCCAATTTTTTGGATTGGCCGCCTTTGCTAGCCACATTTTATTATAGGCAATTTAGGAAAGAAAGGGTAAGTCCTTAATGGAAACTTCTTGCTTGACTTAATAGGTTTTTTTTTTTTTTTTTAAGTACATTTGTAATCGGAGTTCAACAACAATGATAATAGAGAAAGAAGATTAAAAAAAACGTAGTTCAACGACAACAATAATAATAATAATAGAGAAAGAAGATAAAAATCAAAAGTATTCTATTAATGATATTTACAATTGATACTCATAATTGGCTAAACGAATGACGATTCGTTTGTCGCTCAATTGTGTATTGAGCTTCCTAGCAGGATGTTCATTATATGCGGGGTGGTCGTCTATTCATTGCTTAATTGTAAACTGGGCTTTATGGTGAAATAGTTGATAGAGAGCACATCTTCAACGATCTATTTATTACTCGATGAAAAATCAAGCTTCATGGCGAGATGAATGGTATGGGATGATAGTATGTTCGTGGTCTTAGAGAAATCAAGTATGTAGCGAGATGGTCGTGATTTGAATACCTATTTGTTATCTAGTATAGACCAAACTTCATAGTAAGATGATCGATGGAATCACTTAGCACGTAGTAGGAAAGCTCTGCAACTTTTCGTTTGAAATTGAATAATCTTCCTTATGATTCAACGGGATGCCATGGATTAATGGTGGAGAGATAAATTAATGATTAAAAAACTAGGGTCACATATTGTGAGAAACATTAGTGGCTAAACTAAAATAAAGTAAAAATATTAATGTCTATGATGGACGGATATATAAGAGAACGTATAGCTGGGTTTGGTTATGTTGGTATATGTTGATATGTCCTTCAACTCTTCATGGAGTGTTGTTTATATAGGCTTCTGGGAGGTGGTGGCCTTACATAATCTTCATCATTGTGAAAGATTTGAATGAATGAGCATGCAAATCTTATCGATTCTCCATGTATGCATAACCTATCGCGTACAACCACATGTGCAAGAGATCACACGTGCATATTGTCGTTTCAGTCTTACAACACACGTTGGAAGCCTTGGTGGAATCTTAACGTCACTGAACTCTTGTATAAAAAACTTTGCTGGAGTTACAACGTCACTAGGCTCTTGTGTTTAAGAGAATTTCTTTTAGTAGGACTATCATTTAACGCTTGATTCATATTTCTTTTAATCAATTTTTTGACATTTAATATTTGGAGAGAGACTCGCTTTAACGAAACTTTTGCTTTATAGAGAGATGCTTTTAATAAAACTCTATCATTTAATACTTATGCATATCTAACTCTTCCTTTCGATGTTTATCTACACAGGTAGTGTCTAGTAACTATTTGATTGCCGTGCGAGGCCAGGTGTAAACACTGAGACAATCTATATTTTTAGTATTCGAAAAGAACCCAAAAAAAAAAAAAAAAACCAGCTTAGATGTTGGCTGAGGCCTCGATGAATTGTCTAGATTTCACACTTTCAGGGACCATCTCTTCAACTTATCATCACCAACATCACTAGAGAATGGTTTAATGACCCATTTGAGTCAACTTAGTTTCAATCGTGAATAGTTGGGTTAGTACCCACTAGTCACCTCATTTGGGCGAGGCATGTGCATGACTTTACTTAAAATTATGAATAAGTCGGAAAAACCATGCATAAGAAAGGAAGATTGTGAAGGGGCCTTCGAGCAAACATGCCAAATATGGTACCCGTTGAGTTTATCTGTGCCATTCATCTGGTGGGTCACACTGTCAACAAGCCCCAAGGGGTTGTTTAGCAACCCCTCCAAAATTTTAGATTTTAGGTGGTTGGAATTGAAATTCGGGAAAACATGGGGTTGTTTAGCACCCTTGAAAATCCTGGATTTTCAATTCTAAGGCAATTCAAAAAATTCAAAAATTTAATCCTTTTTCAATTCCAAGGGAGATTTGATTTTGGGTAATCTCCAACCATCATAATTACAACCTCTTCTCCTCTTGAATTTCAATTAAGGTATTCACATTCATTTGTGCCATTGGATGTCTTCACTCGTATTTATATTTATATCGTGATGATGGGATGCTACAAAACTCAAGCTTATTCAATCATTAGGTAGGCCACACTAAAAATAATAATTTACGATCACCCAAAAAAATGAGATTTTGTTTCAAGTATGAAACTGTAAGTCATTGAAAGTTTAGAATTGCCTTATGTTTTTGCCAAGACTATTTTATGCTTGGTGCAATGATTGTCCAATGCCGCATAAATTTATCACTTTTAGAATATTTAAGAGCATTTAATTCATAGCATCCATTATCTTACAAAGAACTACAAGACTTAAAATCCAGGCTTCCAAATACAATTTATAAAATTCTGAATCTCAAAAATCCTTGCCGCCAAATAGACTAAAAGTTTCAGAATTAGAAATCAAAGATTTCAATTCCATGCCCCCAAATAAGCCCTAAGCCATAGTTGAATTGTTCATTATTTGAGTTGGGCAATAGTTGTATATGCATACACTTATAACCAGCATGATGAGTACAACGGTCTGATTTGGCCTTTCGGTATAGAATCAACACGCGGGCAGGCCTATATCCTGCTTTGGGCTGAATTCTCAAAATTTACAGAACCATTTGGTGATTTTAAAAGTGGGATGCATTTTGATCATTTTACTAGAGTAAGTGGACAACCATTATCAATTTTGAACGGAAATTGGATGGCTCATTAAATGCAGGTGCTTAAATCCAACCCCAATAAAAAATAATTGATTCCGTCTAACAATGATGGGTAGTTGTACATAAAAATACAATTTTCTCTAACCTCGCTGATTTCTTTCTTTTCTTGAATTTCAGTCAGTGATACCTATTTCCAAGCAGTTGGAGTTCTTAAAAGAGTGTTTGGAGAGAGTGAAGGAAAAGGTTGGAGAAGAGAAAGGCAACAAAATTGTATCTAATTCACTTTACGCTATGATTTTGGGGAGCAATGATTTTCTAACGACTTACTATTCTACTCCTTTCCGAAGAGTGCACTATGACCTCCCGGCGTACATTAGTTTCATTGTAGAGGCAGCTTCTAATGCGATCAAGGTAAATGATTTCACATAGAACTATAGTGTACAAAATCTAACCCATTGAAAAGGTCTGCCCCACAGTAATGAACGGCTGATACAAAAAATCTAGGTATCCATTTATTAGCTTGCCACACCATCATAAAGAACTAATAATAACCGATCTGATACAAGGTGTGGCCCACCAAATGAGTGGATTCTATTGGTTAAGATAAATAGTACAAGTGTGAATTCCAACCTTTTGGCCCAAAGATAAATAATGTCCTTCATTACTTGTTTTTTTTTCAAATAGGGTAAAAAGAATACATTTGTGTTAATTTTTTAGATGAGAAACTAACCATGGTTAAGTTAGCCAAATTTATAAATGACAATATTACTCTTGTCATTTAAGATAAATAGTACAAGTGTGAATTCCAACCTTTTGGCACAAAGATAAATAATGTCCTTCATTACTAGTTTTTTTTTTCAAATAGGGTAAAAAGAATACATTTGTGTTAATTTTTTAGATGAAAAACTAACTATGGTTAAGTTAGCAAAAATTTTAAATGACAAGATTACCCTTGTCATTTAAGATAATTAGTACAAGTGTGAATTCCAACCTTTTGGCCCAAAGATAAATAAGTTCCTTCATTACTTGTTTTTTCAAATAGGGTAAAAAGAATACATTTGTTTTAATTTTTTAGATGAGAAACTAATCATGGTTAAGTTAGCAAAATTTTTAAATGACAATATTACCCTTGTCTCAAATCCTTGAAACCCCCAACTTTATCGGTAACATCTCTTCTATTCTATGAAACCCTAACCCTACCCTCTCCTAAATCAGGGACAAAAGATCATTTTCAATGGCTAACAGTCAACTATAACGGCTCTAATGTAATTTTGTCAAGATTTATTAAGGATATCAACAACATGTTGATTTTTCATTGAACATAGAAAATGAAAAGTATATATTACCCATGGATTTTAGTTAACTATAACAACTCCAATATAGTTTCATGACTGTTTGGATTCAGGCAAAGTTGTGTCATGACAGGCAATCTATAGAAACGTTATTTGCACTATTGTCCATGGACATACTAACACGATTGGTTGTTCCATTTCTTCTTATCAAACACCTTGAAAGTAAAGATAGATTGTGGCAAATTGATAAATGCACACATGTACTTGCACATTTGACACGTGCGGATGTTGAGGCATGTGCTAGACTTTTATTGCTTAAAGATTAATAACGACATATGTGCAAATGTATGATTTTTGAACTTAGATGGTCACACACGTGACACATTTGGAACATGTAATATATATTTATAAATGAATTGTTCCTTGTGTGCACTGAACAGTTACGACTAATAGTGTCCAAAAGTACTTGGGCTTCTCTGCATGACCTGTACTTTTGTCTCAGTTTCTTATCAATGACATAACTTTGCTTGAATCTCAAGTGGTAGACTGAGTGAACGATACCTCGTTTCAACACTAAGGTCTTGGTATCAATTCCCTAGTGGGGGTGGCTAACAATGAAGTGTGAACTGACCGAGGGTGTACTAACAAGCTAACATTAAAAAGGTTAAAAAAAAAAAAAAAAAAAAAAAAGAAGAAAAAAAAGAGACAATACTGAGAAAATCTTGTTAAGAGAACATTGCTAGATTGGTTGGATTCATTACATATACCATAGTTGGTCCACACATATTTGCAGAGTTTTCTCATCTACAATGGTAAGCCCTTCCCATTATTTTTAAAAGCAAAAAGGGATTAAGATTTCTTCATTTGTTTTACCCTCATTTTCCAACATTACACGCATCTTTTCAGGCTTTATATGAATTGGGAGCTCGAAGGATCTTCATAACGGGGCTTCCACCGTTGGGATGTGTCCCATTGCGCAGAACGATGAAAGGAGGACCGTTGAGAGAATGTGATGAATCATTGAACGAAGCTTGCGTGAGTTATAACACTCAACTCTCCATGCAAATCAAGTCGCTTGCCACAGATCTTGAAGGCTCCAAGATCATTTACGTTGACATTTACACTGTCTTGTTAGAGATCATCAACCATCCCAGGCATTATGGTAATTTACATTCTATTAGCAAAATATTAATAATAAAAATAAGTGATGTGGGGCTTATAATGACGTGTGTGACATCCACTCCATCCATCATTAGTTATAGACCATGCTAGGATGTGTAGCTAAAAATTATATTGCCCCAGTGTTTGAAGTATCGGTGTGTATCACTACAAGTTTAGATGGCTGGGGATACGAAAACTATCAATATTATCGATAATATAGCCAATAATTGAAAATGATGGAAACATGAAAAAATCGTGGAATTTTTTAGTGAAAATTTAGGAGATGCTAGAATATATATATTTGCAAGTTTAGGAATAAAAAAGTTATAAAAAGAATGCATATGTAATGAGTTTTCATTTAATGGGGGCTTATAAGTATGTGTTATTGTAAGAAATCAATCCAACCATTCCATCCATCCCATCTATCTATCCAACCATCCAACCTTCCATCTATACATCCATTGATATCTCAAAATATCGACAATGCACACTATTTTGCCAGGAAATCATTAACGACCAAAAAGGAAATGAAAGATTGTGATATCGATATATCACCCATGTTGTGATAACAATAACATCATAATATTATCAATAATATCATCTACAAATACAACATTACATATATACATCCACGCGCTTATAAAAAAAATTCAAATGGGAACTTTTTTATTTTATTTTACAATATCAATAGATTAGTAATATTATCGAAATATCACTAGTACACCAGCGATACGAGTGACACTTTGGATTTAGACAGTTAAAAATATTGACGGTTTATTGGCAATACAAGCAACACCTAAAATTTACACAGTAAAAAATATTGGCGATATCAATATATTGGTGTGTTATCGGTATCGTTGAGCTGGAGATATATATAATATCAGGAATACTTTGAACAATAATTGACCTAAATGTTGAGTGAGACACACCACTAGAACCTCCAAGGATAGAAATGTGCACCATTAAGACCTTGGAGGAACATAGACATAGTTTTGAATTCGATTGATTGTTGGTTCTTCCCTCTTATTATAGTTGTACTTTATGAATGGGTTAGACTGTATATAAAAAATCATTATAATCCTAAACAGGCATTTGTGTTCCAACTATTCCATGTGGTGTGGCCTAATTTAGTTTTATATCAACCTGAGCTTTTGCCTCCTATCTTAAAATGAGATGGCGCAACTGATGGATGGAGTGAATGTCACGCACATCATAATAGCCCCATAAAACATTTGGTTTTAATGGCTTGAGAAAATATCCACACAATCACTCCCGATAAAATTGCTAGACCTAAACCCAAGTGAAGCCGCGGTAGGAACCCTATAATGCTAGGCTGCACATTTGGTGTTGTCCACAAAGTGGACCCCACCTAGTGTGCACCAAGAACGAAAATATTAATTATAGATTCTAGCACTTGTATGGAAGAAAAATGCTAATGGTACATGTTAATGTTCCATGAAAGAACATTTTCTATCGCAATCTAGGGCCAACCATAGGTGGAAACTGCTCCTAAAATGACAGGCCAATTGCTAAAATCACATAAGCACATCTATCTATATATTAGTTTTTAGAACACAATTCCTTAAGTAATCTACTAAATAATTAGAAAGAGAAGAGCACATTCGACCAGTGGACCATTTGATTTGAGGCCCACTATGAAGTGCCTGTGACCTAAAAATTAGGACGTATGTGGGTAGGATTTACTTAGACCACATACTCATGTTAAAGAGAGACTTAGTTGTGTACATAATCAACGAAACAACTTTCAAATATATTTTGAGTAGTCACATATCTGACAACCGCACAACGCTCAATCAAATTTGTATCTATAATGCATGGGAGGAGTTGCCACTGACCCTAGTCCAAGGGAGTTTCTGCTATTAAAAGCTACATGGGGCTCACCGAGATGTCCGTGAGAAATTCATCCCGTCCATCAGTTTCTTCGGCTCATGTTAGGACATGTAAACTGAGCTAGATCCAAAACTCAAATGGACCACCTTATGAGAAATAGTGGGGATGGAACACCTCTGCCCAAAACCTTTATAGGGACATAAAAGTTTTAGATCAGGCTAATATTTGTGTTTTCAGCTCATCCCAATTAGAATGACCTTATGAAGGTATGGATGGCATATAAACATTGGTTTCAATGGTGGGTATTTCCATCCCCACTGTTTCCTGTAGTGTGGTCCACTTAATTTTTGGATCTAGCTCATTTTTTGGATTATGTACTAACATGAGCTCTAGAAACTGATGTACGGGGTGGATCTCTCACAGACGTCTCAGCGAGTCCTACGTAGCTTCCTGACCACAGGAACTTCCACAATGGGAGGGGTTTGCAGGCAACTGGCGTTCAACAATTACCATTATCAGATGATTTTGGATAGGATGATCCGATGAATGGCTCGGATCTCTCCAATGTGGGTTGAATCCAAGTATCACTTCTTAAATGGTATTGTCTACTCTCTCATTTTAGTAGCATTTCATCCATCCCTCGAAACTAATGCAGGTTTTGATGATGAACGGTTCGGATGTTGTGGGACCGGGACCGTAGAATCAGCACTCCTATGCAACAAGCACAACCCATTCACATGCTCGGATGCCTCCAAGTTCGTGTTCTGGGATAGCGTCCATCCTTCTCAGAGACTCAATCAGATTGTGGTGTCCCAGCTTCTTCCCATCTACCGTCCTTTTTTTCAGTGATCTGCGTTGCACACTTACGAAGGTGCACCTCCCCTCTAGAAGAATAAAACCGTGGTGATAGTTCACTGTCACGTTCGTTGCATGTGACATGACATATGTTCATGTCAATCCAAACCGTCCAAATAGTAGGGCCTGTTGTGGATGGAGCATAGACTGAGAATCACTATCATCCGATGATCATAACCGTCCAAGTGATGAGTACCAAATGGACAGTCAGGAACAAACCGATAAGCAAGCCAAATACAGTGAGTAAAATCAGACGGTTGAGATTGTTCGATCAATGTGAATGTGGACGCGATTTGCTTACATGTATGCAAAAAATAGAAAGATGATTGTGGATGAAACATGAAACACGAGTTAATTGATATAAGCTGGCAGAGTACGACTTCCATAAGCGCGCACCCGTCGATTGTACACTTCGCATACGTGTCACTCAAATCAAACCGTCCAAACTGTTGGACCCATTTTAGATATTCATGGCCCACCGTCAGATTTAATGAAGATCATCATTTCTGATTAATGGGCATATGCCCAAGCTTTCTAAACCAATGGTTGTGATCACAGCAAAACCTCAGATATCCTCTCAAAGGGTGGCCTCCTAACATAAGCTTACCGTACTCTGCAAATGGACGGACACCATGTAAAGATCACACGGCTTGAAAATGATGAACGCCCAGTCATCACATCGGTCAAACTTGTATATTGGGTCAGATTGATGGCCTTCCATTGATTTCTATGAGTGGACCGGCCTGATTTTCAGGCCAGACGCTCTTCATGACGGGGCCCACCTTTTTCGTGGCCATGGGTGTCTACACGTGCAACAAGCGGGCAAGATGTACGCGTGCACTGCATTATTAGTGGGAAGCAAGGGAACAAGCTGCGATCAAACCACGACCCTTGAATTTTATAAGGTCCGCATGAATTGTAGAAATCGCTGTTCTCTTCCGCCAACACTAAAACCACCACAACAACTAGAGCTGTACATTAGGTCGCTCAACTCCGCTCGAAACTGGATTCCACCGAGTTGAGCTGGTTTTTGGAGCTCAAAAAAATTTTGAACTGAGTTTGAGCTTGTCCGAACTCGACTCGAATCGATGGTGACTCAGTTATTTTGATATTGATGCTGCTCATCAAATGTTTGACAAAATGACTCAACAAATTGTTGTTTCGGGTGCATACATTTTCCACGGGATCGGCTGGTGGCGAGAAAGGAATGGATACGAAACAAATCAGTATGTTTCGGGTGCATACATTCTTCTCATATCTTGATTCTGATGCTGCTGGCCGAGTGTTTGCTGAAATACCTGTAAGGTGTTGTTACTGTTTTGCATTCTGTGAGAAATTGAACGCGCACTCCATGTGTTTAAGAAAATGTCGCAAAGGCTCAAACTGGCCCGAGCTACTGACCAAACCGAGCCGAGTTAGCCAGTCGGGCTCGAGGACCGAGTCGACTCAAATTCAGGCTGAGGTTAGCTACTGGCCAAGTCGAGCCGAGTTGTGCCTCGGTTCGACTCGTGTTCAGCTCTAACAACACCTTTAGTCTAGACCATCCATCATTTGGGGCCCACCTTTGCTTGCTGACCCCACAAAAACCACTTTGATTGCTTGATCCTAACCATAAGATCAATCTGTAGGGAACTCAAGGTCTGTCTTTATCATAATAGAGAAGTTCAATTGGTGATCTAAACTGTCCATCATGTGGAGCTATATTTCTTGATAAATCCTTTCCGGAAAATCACTCCATAGAAAGGAAAATAGATGGCACATATCAATAGCATACCCATCCATCATGTGGTGGGACACGCACACCTTTGATTGCATGTCCCTCTTAAAAGTTACTTTGACCATATGACTAGCAATATCTGATCAATGGCCAACAATAGCTTCTCCATATTTATTACAATAGACAATGTCCAATCAGTGATCTAAACCACAACAAGGGGCCCATCTTTGATTGTCGATCCCTCCTAAAACCCCACTTTGAATCAATAAAGCTTCGCCGTATCGTCCACCTTAAGAAGATGAAGAAAAAAAAAAAAGAAGCATCATTACAGCATGTATCATGCCACTTGCAAGTGGATGGCAAAAAAAAGATAAAACCAAACAAATGAGCAATGCTCACCTTCGGTTGGCGGCCCACCAGATCAATGGATCCAATCACCCTACACCAAAATGCTCACCTATTCTATTTGTAGCATCACAGAAATTATTTTCTTTTTGATGAATATATAGATACAAAATTAACTCATGCATCAAAACCATTCACTGAACTCCCTTTTTTCTTTTGTGGGGCCCACCTGAGTTCAAATAATAAGTGGGAGTGCCGGAAATCACCTCGCAGTCGCAAATGCAGTTTGCAGCAGTTTCACAGTTTGATTCTTCTGCTGCACACAGCATCATATGATCCACAACAAACAAGACCACTGCTCAACAGTGCTGCATTTAGTCCTCATCAAAACCCATATCATCAACATCCATGTTATCATCGTCTGCATTCCCTTCGTGATCGCCCTCTCCAACAGGGTCGCCATCATTGACTGTGTTAGCCTCCACTAATTCCAGATGCTTCTCAATTAGCTGGAGCTTGGGTTCTTCTTTTACAACTAGCATCGATTTCAAGTTACCCTGGCTGAAGAAAGGCGCGTATGGTTTCGAAACCTGCAGTGGTAAGTTCTAGTATAATCATCATCGTATTGAACCTCACGAGATGTGTAATCTGTGGGTGGAGAGGCAGGAATCTGTACATTTGTGGCCCATCATTTGGAAATCCAGACTGTAGATCTAATGCACGACACCTTGGGTGGAGGATGCCCCAAACTATCAAATTGGAAATTTCAAGACCCTTCAAGCTTTTCCATATAATGTAGTTGTCGCACTTTTCTTTTTCTTTCATTTTTGTTTTGTTGGCCATCTATTTGTAGGTGACTGATTGAAGGATTAAGATCTTGAAATCTGGGTACTTTTTGAGGGGCCGCCTAATCATGCCAGGGCCATCAAATCAACTGTCTGTCTGACACCTAACCATGGTCACCACATGAACAAAAGCCTACACCTAAGTAAACCATGATGGTTGGGGCTCAGGAGTCAGGACTATGCCTGGCAATGGGTTGGGTTCAGTCCAGGTCAGGGTCCGCCCAAGCCTGACCAATTTAATAAACGGGCCAAGAAATCTGGCCCAAACCTGATCCACAACCCATTACCCCTGTGACCGAACCCGACCCACTTAAAATTTCTCAAGCCCACCCAACCTGACCTGTATAGTTATAATTGCGTCTGGCTCAATCAACCTGCCTGAACCAACACAGGGAACTAAGTGCACTCAATCAACCTGCCGGAAGTGGTTTGGTTTTTGCTCCTTCATTGGTCCTTCGTTGGTGCTCATTGATATTGCCTTGATGGCATGTATTGGCTATTAGATTCTCAGATTGAAACTACAGATGTGTTTTTGTTTCGGGTTATGGGTCACGTTTGGTCTTTCAGCCTGGCCTGTTGATGCACCATGTGGGCAGGTCAAATCAGGTTTGGCTAAATCCAAGTCAGATACATTTATCTAAATGGGCTAATTTTTTGGCCTGAGCTGATCTGCAGTCTGACTTAACTTGGCCCAAACCCAGCTCAGAAGCAGGTCAGGCCAATTGACCTGTGGTTCGACCAACCCATTCCCGCCGCTACTCAGGACCTTCCTCTAATGGGACTTAGAGAAATAAAAGAATAAAAAAAGAGCAGGAAATCTTGCCTTGATGAGACAATTTTGATCTTTGGCAGCCTTTACTAGATTGCTCCAATGTTCATCCTGCATCAGTGTTGATGCCGAACCCACCACCTAAATGGAAAGGAACATCCAGTCCTTGGAGTTAAACGAGGATAAAAGTGCCAAGAGCTATATATAGAATGAGAATCGACAACCTAATCCAAAAGAAACATCCCTTAAATCTAAAAATAATGCCTCACCAGGATGGAGGACCTAGCTCTGGTTATTCCAACATTCATTCGCCGAAAGTCGGCAACAAAACCGATGCCTTTTCCATCGTTCGAACGAACACATGAAAAGATCGCGACATCTTTTTCTCGTCCCTGAGAAATAGAAAACATGTACTTCATTTACTTCACAGGTAGATGTGCAAGTGAATGAGGAATTATAGGGTACTCTGATTCAGAACAACTATGCCCAGGATTATTTTACATGTGAGGCCCATTGTTTTGTGATCCAGATTGTTGGCCTGATGGGCTCCACGGAGGTAGTGGGCTGCCCCAAATTTCCTAGATAGGAAGATCTCAACCCTTAAATCAATGGCCTACAAATTCACATTTAACTGGAAAGGGAAATCAGCAATTGGCTACATTCAACAAAAAGACCACCTTCCAATCTCCGAAAATTTCCATGGCATGCTCCCTCCAAAATGGAACCCATCAGATCAACTCCATATCACCAAATAATGGGCCCCACAAGTACAGAATCCTGCACTACAGCAAAGCATAGCTCGGGGCCCTATGATTCCTCCAAGTGAACTTGAACCAGTATATGAGTCATCCCACCTGGAATCCATCGACAGTATTGATGTCTACTAATTGATCTGACTGTACTCCAAAAGCATCGCGAAAACGTTCCCGGAAAAGCTTCACTTGATGTCTGTAAGGGAAATAACCGCTAATCGAGAAGTTGATTTTAGCTCTGAATACTTCGTCACCAATTGATGATACATGAGGAGGACAAAGTCCACCTCATCGACATTTACCCAAGAACCGCTTCCTGATGGCTGGGATTCGACTCCATCTATATCAAAGAAACAAAATGGCCCAAAGCAGCGGTATTCATGCCATGGACGTTTTGTGGAGCGATCAAGATCAGGTCCATCATCTAACGAATCCGAGTAGAATTCTCTTGAAGGGAAGCTTCTTATCTGGAGAATGAGGATTGAACAAAAATGTTACCATACAAATAATTAAGTAGTTTGACTTAAGCAACAAAATACGGATTTAACCTGTGGATGCATGCGGTATTGGTTTTGAGCATCTGTACTGGATAGCCAGCCTTCTGAAATCTCTTGAACAGACTCATGCCATATCTAAATATGCCAGAGAACACAAAATTACAGGCATGTAAAGAAAGAAAGAAAGAAAAAAATTGAATAACAACAGATAGCACTGCTTAAGCTCACACAAACATCTCGTTCTACATGCGGCCACAAGTGCCAGCATGGAAGTGAATGGGCACTCAAATCCATGCATAAGATGAGCCCCATTTTGTCATTATCTTGACCCAAAAATCAGGCCAGTTAACTCAGCAGGTGATCTGCACATGAAATAAATCCATGGAAGCTTCAAAAAATTGCCAACCTCCACATTAGATGTAGAGCAAAACAAGAAGACAAGGATCAGAAAATTAGAGATTTTGTATTCTTCCTTGTTTCCCCAGCTGCGATATTTTCACTACTTGTAAGAAGTCATGGGGCCAGGGTTTTAGTCCGGTGGTTATCTTTCAAATTTAAAGCTTTTTGGTTTTTGGGGTAAAGAGAATGGTATGATTTGGACATATTTATGAGGATATGGGCTATTTCTATTTTTACTATTTCCCAAGTATCTTTTAGGCTTTTCTTAGGCCTATTATTGAATCATTTAGGGAGTGTTTGGATTGTAAGTTACTTAAGATAAGCTACTTATGCCTCATAGTTACTTATAATTGATCTTAAACCAAACTTACTTATCCCAAATAAGTTACTTATCTACTGTTGTAAGCAGTGTTCGAAATGTCGGTATCACGTTACATATTGCATCCTTGGCATAGAGATATGTATCTGTTATTGCATGGGATATATCGTTTGTATTGGGTAATTTATCCCACTTTTTGTGAATGGGGAAACATTGGAAAAATGGTTGAATTTTTCAATGAAACTTCAAAAATTGTTTTTTTTTTTTTAAAGAGAGACCGGAATACACACTTTTAAATCATAACATCTCAAAAAAGAAGTGCACATAATATGTTTCCTTTGTATAGGATTCTAAGCTATGCGTTGTCTGAGTGAATACTTCAAAATTAGTCTCAATTGACAGCTGGTTGAAGGAAAATTTTGAAAAATAATAATAATAATAATTTTAATTAAAAATGATTTTATTTTTCAAAAATTGACAAAGACTAAACAAATCAGTATATCAGCCCTTATACATGCTTGATTTCATGTTTGGAGTGTAACATTGCATGCAATTTGGGAGAAATTGGGAAATTTTCGATTTTTCCCAAATCGGACCATCTACACTCAAATTTCAAAATTAGAGTGTATGTGATGATCATTTCATCAAATACTTCGAAATCAGTGTTTTCAGTAGCGTACGTAGCGTAGCGGTAGCGTACGCTACGTAGCGTAACGCTCCAAAATCACTACGTAGCGTACACAGTAGCGTAAATCCCATGTAGTGCACGCTACAGGGGTCGTAGCGTACGCTACGTACACGTAGCGTGTATCGCAGGTAGCGTGCGCTACCTGTTTTGATTTTTTTTTTTGTTTTTCCACTGCCGTAAATGGTGGTAAACTCACACCACAACAGTAAGTATATATATATATAACAGCCTTTTCGAACTGTGTATTCGACAGCCGGACCTAAACCGACGCTGTTTCCTCTCCCCCCTCTTCAATCTTATGATCGAAAGGCCCTTCGAAGGGGCTTCTTTGGCCGATTGTTGGAGACTACAAGGAGCTCCATTTGGTGCAATTTCATCAACAATGGAGAAGAAATGACGGAGAAATCGAATTTCCCCTATTCCGGTTGCGATCGGCCGTGGAGCTTCAACTTTTGTATATTTCTTTAATTCAATCTCATCTTGAGACAAAAACAGGTACGCACGCTCCTTTTTTTAATTTTTTTTCAATGTACAATGAAAATAACTTGGTATTTTGAGTTTTTTTCTTATTTTTTCCTTTTTAAAATGTCGGTTACTGTGCATTTTTTTGTTCTTTATAATTTTTTTCATTTTTTTTTCAATATCTCTGTAGATATAGATTTTTTTTCTGTGGTATGGCCCACATGGGGCCCACTGAGGCACGTGAAGGGATGGATTTGCATTGTTTTCTATGTTGTGGCCCACATGGGGCCCACAGTGGTGTGCGTATGTATGGATGTGCATTGTTTTCTATGGTGTGGCCCACGTGGGGCCCACTGTGGTGTGCGTAGGTGAATGAAGGGGTGGATTTGCATTATTTAATATTTATCATATTTTTCTTTTTTTTAAATAATAAAAAATAGAAGTATTATGTATCTTACGCTACACGCTACGCAATTTCGCTACACGCTACGGAGGGTTGAACGCTACACAACACGCTGCCGCTATTTAAACACTGTTCGAAATTTGTCTTAATTGACAGCTGGTTGAAGGAAATTTTCAAAAAAAAAAAAAAAAAAACATGGAGAACCAATGGATATCAAAATCAAAGTTCCAACTCCATGATTTTTTATGCAAAACATGAAGAACCAATGCATTTGTAACCATTTGACACTGATTTAATATAATTTCAACAAAAAAAAAAAGGTTTGGAAATTGAAAATGCTCACTGGATGGAACATGTAGGATATATCAGCAATACCTGTGTGTTTCGTATCACATAGGTGAGATACAAGATATATCGGCTGCTATCATCGATATTTAAAACATTGGCTATAAGTAGAAAAAGTAACTTATTTGGTGGTATCCAAACAGGCCCTTAAATTAGGGTTTTTGGGAGAAGTGATCACTACTTGTTTCCAATATGATTAGGTAACTTAACTCATATGCTACTACTTCACGTTGGTTCCTAAATTAGAGGAAACTTGAAGTTCAAGTCCTTAATAAGGAAACTAGATAGTCTAAGGAAAACTAGGTTAATTTAAAATCATATGTTGAGATTATACTAAATAGATGACCCATATTGTGCCTGATTTATCAGGACTTAAGAATATGGGTTAAGGTTTTGAGCTATTCTCAGTAGTATCTTACAGGTAGGCATCTTAGTGTTTCCTTCAATGAGAAAGAAGAGGTTCCTTTCTTTAAGCAAGTTTTCTCTCTAAGGGATGATTCACCTCTAAGAAGTGATTTCACAAAATCCACCTGATGGGATGCTCTCAAAATGGTTGGTCTGATGCTAACCTACTAACCTATGTGAGATATGAATAGATGTGCTGCTGCAACTGTAGTCGTTTGACTATTTGTTTATCTGGTGCATTAATATAATTCATCATGGACTAAAAACTGCGGGCTTAGATTGAGTGAACCAAAGGGGATCCAAGGATCTTAACCTGCAACATCCAAAGTAAATTTCTGGTCCCCCTGATGAGTTGACCAGCCAGATTCATGGGCCACATCATCTACAGTAAAGGCAACCTCATGCAGAGCTGGGATGTCCTCCCTGCATACCATTTTGGGACATGGCCACATATAGAGATGTATTCGCTTAGTAAAACACGTAGAAGGATGAAAAGATATAGATAGTTTACCCCATTTTCTCAGCGGTTGAAGAAATGACTGTAGCTGGCAGTTGAACTGGATCACCAACCTAAATGAACATTAACCAAGAGAAAAGGCAAAGGTATTTTCCGATCAAAATAGAGGCGATGATATTGTCAACATCATAATATTTGCAGCGACAAAACAAAGATTCAAATATATAGGAAGTGATGAGATGCTCTAGTCAAATTTGCACATGACAGGGAAGATCAATCTTCAAATAAGCACCGATTCATGCAAAGATTGAAATGTAAGAGATGTAGTGTTATTGCCAAATGAGCTTCTGCCAATTGATCTCGACATTAATAAGGATGCAGAGTGGAAAAAGGTATAGGAAACTAATTCTTCCATATATCTGTTTTCTTCTAGTTTCTGCCAGGGGATGAACGGAACCCACCTTATCTACCCAGAAAAAAAAAAATGCGCGCACCATCTACATGCACATGTAGACATGAACACATACATTCCCTTTAGTAAAGGGAAGACAGATTTAGCCATATTGTATGACACACTAGTTTGATAAATAAAAATCAAGGTTCTAACAAGAAGCACAGATTATTCAGACCACTCACATAGCATAAACAAGCCTACTAGAAAAAGTTGCAGCCGCTGCTAATATTTCAAGGGTGGGAAGAAGATATTGTTAGGCGGACAGATCAAATACAATTTTGCAATGGAAAGATCTGGTCTATCAGACTAGAGGTGCGGATTTCTTGAATCCACAGCTATGAACGTATGGGAGGGGGGGAGAAGAATGTGCAGTAGAAAAATAAAATCAGTTTTAAGACTAGAACAAGTACTGTCCAACTCATCTGAGTCGCCTCAAACTTGGTTGGACCCAATCAGGTTCAAACCACAATTCCCAGAACCCAGGAATGACTCAGTTGGACTCATCCAGACTTTGTCCGAGTTGCTAGGGACTCGGGCTACAGCCGTGGCAGGCTAAGTTGACCCATCCAACCAAGATTCCGTACCATGTACTTGGGTTTCCCCAATAAGGCAAACAAACCTTTCATTTGTGGCCAACAGTTAGACAGTTAAGAAAAGAGAAATAACGCCAGCACATATAAAACTGAAAATGTCCTAACATAGCCAGGTTATCAGATTGTTACATTTTGGAATTTTTTTAGGGCATTCTCCATCCAAGATGCAAATGAAGAGACCAATGGTCCGGATTACTGAACGATGGGCCCTGCATCTATCAGAATTTAAAATAAGGGTGACTCGGCCAAGTTGCCCCTAACTCATCCGTATGACTCGATTAAAGACCATATGAGTCGATCCAACTAGCCAAGTCTCAAAACCATTAACAAAATAGATTGGTATACATGCACTACCATTATAGATGCAGTACCACAAATTCTTTCCTCCTCACCTATAATAAAAGCATAAGCAAAAGGACATACAAGAAATACTTGTTTACATCCATGTGCCAGTGGTACAAGAGTTGCCGGTTCCACCTGCGAACCACAAAAATCAAATGCATGACAACAGTGCCAGTCTAAACAGAATATTAAAAGAAGAAGAATTAAAATTAATTAATTAATTTTATTTATTTTTTTAATAAAAAAAAAAAAGAAGAAGAAGAAGAAGAAGAAGAAAGAGGAAACAAATCTAACTAAATGCAAATGGGCATCTTTTAGTTTTGAGTTCCATCTTAGCACAAAATAACCCAATAGATATCACGACACAGCTTCTAAAGTGTCTTAGACTCCAATGCAGAGAACAACAAGAAATGAAGGGAGTACAAACAACATGGACCAAAAAAAATTATGAAAATTTTGAACATGGGGAGGAGCATCTTATCAGAAATGAGATCAATCTGGTAAGCTCATACACATGTAAAGGTAGACCATCTAAATGCCGCCGCATGTGCTAACATGTACACGGGACAAGATCCAAGCCGTGCATTAGGTGGGTCCCACTCTGTAGAACTGTAGAAGCCCCAAAAATTAAATAAATGTGGCTAAGTTTAACTAGTCGTGCACGCGCACGCACGCACAAGCCCCAAAAATTAAATAAATGTACATAAGCCCCGAAAAGTAAATAAATGTGGCTAAGTTTAACTAGTTGCGCGCACGCATACACACACAAGCCCCGAAAATTAAATAAATGTGGCCACACACACGCGCACGCACACGCGCGCGCACACACACACTGCACCCCCTGAATCTTCACAAGCCCAACTTTCAGCCTGATCCAAAACTCGTGGGCCGTGTAAAAAGGAAACATTTTCCTCCCTTGATTTGCATTTCTCTTTGTTATGGCCCACTAGAGTTTTGGATCATGTTGAAAACTGGGCCAATAAAGTTTCAAGGGGTGCAGCATCACATGGACCGTTCAGATTCTGTGCCCATGACACCTGTGCAAAGGTCACACATAAGAAGGTGTGCAGGTGAGCATATATATATATATATATATATATATATATATATATATATATATATATATATATAACCAGCTACTGAGTTCATTAAAATGTACAAAGAACATCAAGTATCTCAAATCCTGGTAATAACACTAGAAATAACAAGAAGGCTTTCTTTTTTTCTCTTTTTGGTTTGGACGAGGAGAATTTATTAAGAAATGAAAAATCAGCACTTCATTTAAGGTTCGTGGATATTGATCAGCAATACAAATCCAGGATCTAACGATCCTTCCATTGCAAAGGGCTGCTGGTAAGGGGTAGCCTCTCTAGATACATGACTGAATTTATCATACAAGAGGACACTTTTGACACTACAAATCACGGACATAGAGATCCTTGCATTGCAACAGCCAGCTGGTAAGGAGTAGCCTCTCCAGACACATGACCGGACTTATCATCCAAGAGGACACTTTTGAACCTCCTTCCCTTTCCCTCTCATCCCCTACATGCCTCTAATGTTAATAAGAAATGTTGTGGGAAAAAGAGGCCACAAACTCCCTCTCTTGAACAAAGTGAGGATGAAACGAGGACACAATTCTCCATTTCTTAAATCCAGGACATGAATATGGATATGGGCATCGGATTTCTAACATGTAATTTACATTGAATTTATTATTTTTACTGTAAACCTCCAACCTATTGTATAAGTTTCGAATTTTATTAAACATGGTATATCATGCAAAATTTTGTGAAACTACTAACATTTTCAAAGTTTTTATGGTAAGAATATTATGAGAATATAAGAATCGTTGGGATCTTAAAATAAATAAATAAAAATAAAAGAACATAACATGGTAAGATCCAGTTATAACTTATCTACAGGTATCCAGCACTAGCACCATTATTGTGTTGTCCTACACAATACTGTGAGCATGTACAAGTATCCAGGCATCATGGCTGTGCAGTATAGTTTGGTGTTTGGTCAGCTTGTAGTCGCAAGACAGCTGCTTGGCTGGAGAGCTGAATAAGATGATTCTGATTAATTGAAACAAATCTATTTCTCACATTTACCAGACCCAATTTGGAAGATTGTTGAATCTTGCTCCTTGACTTTCGAACGCTAAACAAATTGCACTCCCTCTAGAATTTCCCACCCTTCTTTCAGAGAACATGGAGAAGATTAACCAATTGACAGCTAAATACACAGGATACCATTGAATAACTTCAAGTTTCAGAGGCAAGGCTGGCAACAGTCAGGGAAGGACCTCATGTCCCTTTTAAACTAATTTGGAATAAATATCCTTTAAAACCCGTAGAGGAACAGGGTAACTGGGGAAATCACTACTTTCATTATGTGGAATGCAAGTTCTCTCAATACTGCAGACATAAATTTCAGTTAATCAAATGCAGTTTCATAGTCACAGCTGTTAAGTGGTATTCAAAAGCCATAAAGGCTATTATTACAAGAATAATAACAAAGAATTGACGTATTTTTTAGAACTAAATTAATTTTATTGGAAAAAAAAAAAACTCAGAACCAATTCATGGGGAAAAGGTCCCAATGCAAAGATTCGCCCAATTACACCTTAACTTCAAAATTAGCCAGATCATTAGCCTTCCCTCCCAATATGTAAAGAAATAAAAATACTTACAGCTTGGGCAGCTTCATCTATTATGACAACATCGAAGACACGATTCATTCGAGTAAAAAGCGTTGATCCACTGAAGCTAAGAGTGGAGAAAACCTGCCAATTCAGATAGAAATTACTAGGGAGATTAATAAACCATGTAAATATCATTCCTCCAACACAAGTTCATAGGCATACAATGGCCGCTTCATCAAGAATTGAAGTACGGATTCTGTCTCGGTCCAGCGCAGCTGTATCTCCATGTTTCGCTGTACCAGCCATTGAACGGTCAACACTAGCAAGCTTTTGATCTACCTGCAAAGGAAATCAATTGTATCAAAAGGACTCAAAATAAAAACCTAGTGTCACACAAAGTTCCATCAATGATGCCAAATCAGATACGCACAAGGTAATCCATGGAAACTGCTTGAACAGAATGATGTGGCTTTAGACCAATTCGTACAATTTTAGGGTTATATACATGGTCATTTTCATCACGAATACCTGAAAATACAACTTGGACAGTAAGTATTCATTCTTTTGTTTCTTGGTTTATATCAGAACCAAAATATAAACAAATAAACAGGCACAACAGCAAGCATATTCCAACATAAGGAAAATTATTACTAAGGCATACAGTGCAAATACATACGTACGTACGTACATATATATATAATATATATATATATATATATATATATATATATAGATATATATATTTATATATATATATATATATATATATATATATCATATATATCTGTGTTGGAACACACCACACTACTATTAAAGCATCCCATGATCATTTCCAGGATACCAATATTGAAAAGCAGTCTCCAAACTCATATCAAATGAGAAACGGGTAAACAATTTTCATGTGAAAAAGCTCCGAGCATCATATTTTAATAAGAGATACATCAAACAAGAACTTCAGGTAAGAACCACCCAAAATTTCAGATTTGGCGCATCTCATGAAAGAAAGAAGAAGGAAGGAAGGAAGGAAGGAAGGAAGGAAGGAAAGAAATAAAGGTGGTGGAGAAAATATATTGTACTAACAAATTAGTGCATGAAAGTAAAGAATGAAGGGATCATGAAAATACACCTGCATGTTAGAAGTTCAATTTTAAATGAAACAAAGGCTAAACGTAAGAAGCGTCAATTCCGATAAAAAGACAGAAAAAAGAAAAGATAAGATTGCAAATTTCATTTTCTCCTAATCGTCATGTTGTACATATCTCTATCCATGTACTAGGATATGTAACAGGGAACACGTGAATATTTTTATTTTTGGGGAAAATTTTCATCACTTAGTCATTAAAGCCATATAAAAGGATATTAATGTTACTTTATGCAAAAAAAAAAAAATGGTAAGATTTTGGAAAAGGGTGATTGAGCAAAAGACTAAGGCATGAGATGAATGTATATGAAATCAGTTTGGTTTCATGCCAGGGGACCTACCACTGAAGCTATTTTCGTACTTAGACAAATGTTGGAGAAATATAGCGAGAGGAGGATCTCCATATGATTTTTGTTGGCTTAGAAAAAGATTTTTATAGGGCCCTTAGATAGTTAATCTGGTGGGTGTTGGGAAAGAAAGCAGTTTCAAGAAAAAATATTGACATGATTAAGGATATGTATGGAGTAGTAATAAATGTGAGGACCACTAGTGGAGGGACAAGTGACTTCCCAATTACTATAGGCTTGCACCAGGGGTCGGCATTGAGCCTATACCTTTTCACATTGGTTACGGACGAGTTAACAAGGCAATTGGAGGAAGAGATCCCACGGTGTATGTTGTTTGTATATGACATAGTTTTGATTGACAAGACGAGGGAGGGTTGTAAATACAAAGCTAGATTTATGGAGGAATCAAGGACTTAAAATTAGCCAAACTGAAACATATTATATGAAGTGCAATTTTAGTAATAATAGGATTGGGAATGAAGAATTAATTAATTTTATTTTTTTTTGAAAGGTGAATTTATATTAAAAGGAAAAAAAAAAAAAAAAAAACCCCAAAAACAGAAAGACAAAACAAACAGAACAGAACCAAAGATACAAGAAGAACAAAAGGGATTGAGGAAAGCCACCAAAAGGAGAAAGCAGAAAAATACAAGAGTGGGAGCTAAGCCCCAAACCCGAGCCCAACCCTCTAAGCTTTGCCCAAATCCCATTCATCAACGAAATGAAAGACAACAGAGAACCCGACTATCAGAGCAGCTGGAACTGCTGAAACAGCAGTTATTTCTTTCCAACCAAATAGACCACATGACTGCAAGAAGGGCCAGATTCCATCTCTTTTTACCGAGCTTCCCACCACCCCCAACCTCCCACGATCTAATGTGGGCCTCGAACGAGTAGGGGAACAGCCAGGAAATCCCCGCGTGAGCCAGAAGACCATTCCAGACTCTGTTGAAGAAGGGACAATGCAGGAGAAGGTCGACTACGGATTCTGCATCTTGCATACAGAGAAGACAGATGTTCGGAAAACATAGCCCCCTCCTCTGGAGATTATCAATAGTGAGAATACGGCTCCTACCAGCCAGCCAAGCAAAGGCAGCAACTTCCAGTGGAGCTCCAAAGGACCAAAGAGGACTCGTGCAGCTAAGATTTGCCAGGTACCCTTAAGATGTTGACCAAGAAATTTCCCAAAATGACCACTTTCGATATCTTGGTTCGATAATAAGAGTGGAGAGATTGAGAAGGGTGTTGCCCATAGAATTCAAGTGGGGTGGATGAAATGGATAAGTGTCTTTGGAATTTTATGCAACCATCATCTATCACTCAAACTGAAAGGAAAATTTTATAGGATGGCAATAAAACCAACCATGCTTTATGGGACAAAATGTTGCGCAACTAAGGAACAACATGTTCATAGGATGAGTATAGCTGAAATGACGATGTTGAGAGGGATGAGTGGCAAGATGACAAAGGATAGAATTAGAAATGAATGCTTTAGAGGCAATTTAGGAGTAGCACCAACAGGTAACATCCTTAGAGATGACGATGCTAATTTTCTTAAGCCTCGGATGGCTTCCTTGTATCATAATCCAGGTCCCCCTATACTGGTCATATTTAGGTGGCTTGTTGTTCCTTATCGTCGTCCACTGACACAACAGGAAGATGATGCTTACAAACATTTGCATTATATGCCTAAGGGATGCCGAGTCAATGGACCATCTTTTCATCCATAATGATTTTGGATCTAGGATTAGGAAGAAGATATTGTCTATCTTTGGTATGCATTCGTCCATGCCAAGGCCAGTCAAAGTCCTTGTCGAATCATGGAATTGGGGGATTCTCAGTAAAAGACAGAGGTTAATGCAACAGCTCTCTTTAATACCAACTATGGTCTATTAGAAGGAACATAACGATAAGGCGTGTAGCAATAGAGTATCCAGTTTGGAAGCAATCTTCCTCAAGGTCAAGGGAAGGATGATTTATTGGACTTTGAGGATTATCCTCTTCAAGGGTTGTTGAGACATACAGGAAAATTTGTCAGAAAATCATGGAAAATACAAAAGCAGTCAACACCAGCCAGTAAGTTCTCAGAATATACAGGAGACTATAGACATGTAGAGCCAAATATCCAAAGACATGGAATGATTGTTTGAATTGAATCCTTCCATTCAATGTTAGCTTCCCAAAGATTCTAGGAAAGATCCTTGGTTACCTAGAAGGAAGGTGTTAGGCACCTTCTCCACCATATCAAGACATGTCTCTACTTACAGCATTTGAAATTCGAAAAGTAAACTTCGTATGGAAATGAAACAAGAGAAAAAGGATAATGTAAAAGGTTTTTTTTAAAGGTAACATGAGCTCGAACCTATGACCTCAACGTTGAAACATGAGCTCGAGCCATGGATTGGAACCCATGTAACGAGATAAAGTTGGGTGAGAGAAAGAAGAATGTAGCAGAGAATCGATGGAGAGTCTATTCTTAACAGTGTTCTTCTTTGATTTGCGGAGGGCCTTGGTTCGCAGTCACCCCTTTTACAATGTTTTTAGAGATATTTGGAAACGGGAATCCCGAAATCCTCTCCCTTGTGCAATGGTTACTGGAGCTGTTTCTAGAAACCTGACAAGTAAAGGCATTCTCCTTAGCAATAATCCTAGAGGAAGGATTTGAGAGTTCTTGAACCCCAATACCTTACTCTTTCTTCAAATTAGTTGCTATCCTTCTACCAATTTGTAGTAGGATTACCTTTATAGAGTTGGGTTTTTGAGTTGGCAAGGGAAGAAGGAATGTGAAAAGGTGGAGAGAAAGCAAAATCAAAAAGCCCCTTGCTTGTATAGAGAAGGCAAGGGGGCAGATGTACTAGGGACACATGGCATAACCCCATAGGACCTTGAGATAGGAGAGATGATTGGATGAGTTTTTTTAATGATAGTCGTGGAGGGATCCTGGAGGTATCAGAAATCCAATTTCTGCTAAACTCGTTGTGTAGTTAAGTGGGAATCCAATTCATGCCCAATACCTTTCTCTTTCTTCAAATTCGTTGCTATCCTTTTACCAATTTGTAGTAGGATTTCCTTCATAGAGTTGGGTTTTCAAGTTGGCAAGGGAAGAAGGAATGTGAAAAAGGTGTGTAGAGAAAGCAAAAATCAAAAAGCCCCTTGCCTGTATAGAGAAGGCAAGGGGGTAGATGTACTAGGGACACATGGCATAACCCGATAGGACCTTGGGATAGGAGATGATTGGATGAGCTTTTTTTAATGATAGTCGTGGGGGGATCCTGGAAGAACAGGGTATGCAGGAGAAGAAATCCAATTTCTGCTAAACTCGTTGTGTAGTTAAGTCAGAATCCAATTCATGCCAAAAGTTTTTATAAACAATCTTATAAAAAATAATAACAATAATGTGTGGGTGTGTGTGTGTGGGGGGGGGGGGGGGGGGGGGGGGGGGGGGGGGGGGGGGGGACCACCTCTGCCCCTTGCTCATTTTTTCTTCCAAAACTCAGTGTGTTTCTAGTCTTTTGGCTCAAAAGGGGCTCGAGGTTCTGATACTAAAGGAAAATAATCCCTACAAACAGGACTTGGATGCAAGGCACTCCTAATCCAATCTGAGTAGATGATCTTAGGGACAACCATGTCAAGTTGGGTGTCTACACGTTGTTATTGTGAAGTTCTGTTGAGGTCCATGGGAAGCATCTCTTTATCTTTATATGTAGTGTTAGTGGATGATTTCATCACATGTCTTCCTCTTATTTTCTCTTCTCCTTGCTTTTGCTTCTTTTCACAATAAATTTGTGTTTCATTCCAAATAAAAATATTTTTTAAAAAATGTTTGAAACAATTCATCGTTCGTCAATGACGTGGTGGGTATAGTGGAAGTGTCTTTGGTTAATTGCCGGCCTCATCTTAGATGATATCAAGGGATATCCAAACCTAATCGCATTAGACAGTGGTGGCTGACACTAGAGGGGCACCTCGGCTAGGATGAGCTTCTAGCTGGGGAACGGGATTTTCTTTCATTTTTGTGTTTTTGGTTGGATAGGCTATGCAATTTTTTTAGGGGCCTGTTTTTGGTCTGTGCGGATGTTTTAACTGGTGGCCATGCAATGTTGTTTTTTCTTCTCTTTTCTTTTTTGTGTTTATGGAGTTGTTTGGGTGGCTATTCATTTTTTCTATGGCACGGCCCACATGATGATTGGATAGGCTTCATTTCTTAGGTGGCTCACAGTTGGCCATTGATTTTATGGTGTAGTCCATCACCCCAGTCCTATAAGGTGGATCCATTTTTCTGTGTTGTGGCTGTCCACTGTTTTCTATCATGTGACTGTCCTTGTTTTCCATGGTTAAATACTTAAATGTTAGTATGTTATTTGTCATCTATTGTGATTTGTGAGTTTGTGACTTGTGCATTTTTATTGTTCGGTAAACTAAAAGGAGAAAGAGATGTATGAAGGGAAGAGAGAGAGAGAGAGGAGAGAGAGAGAGAGAGAGAGAGAGAGAGAGACTTGAGGAATGTTTGAACATGCTTTTACTTGAAAAATGAATAAGTTTTTCAAGATTTTTTCTTTTTTAACATTTTATGCTTTTTTATACTAATTCTTACTATTTAATCTTTATCAGATTTTTCCCTTTTTATTAATTAAAAATTTTAAAATATCGAGCTTACACTACACGCGATGTAGCTAACGCTACATGCTATATAGAGGGTTGAATGCTATGTAATACACTACACGCTATTTTAAAACATTGTCTTGTCCATTGTCTTATTGACCGTTTTTAATGCTTTTCTTGTATCTTTCGGCCACCTTCAATATAATTAATGTTATTAATAATAAATGAAAAATCAGAGAAGGAGACAGAGAAACAGATCCTTTAGTGGATCCATCAACATGGCAAGAGACTGCCTAACTATGGATGAAAGTTTGCAGCATGAATCTTTAGTTGTTTTATGCACACGTAAAAAACTAAGCCTCAATGTGGACATGCTCTGTCCACATGGCAAAAAAAAATATGCCTCTATAGACACCACCCCTTGTGCCAACAAGCTTATCAGAGCATAGTAGCACCCCTAGAACCCTAAAAACCAAGTCCAAAGTCCAAGCCCAATCTAAGCCCAAGCCTAGGCCCATTAGCACTTAGGACCACAATAAGGCAAATATAAATGGACCAGAGGTAAAGCACCACACCAA
>JAJHSJ010002710.1:0-104432 GCA_021015155.1 Magnolia officinalis | reverse complement strand
AACGTTCCACTTAAGCCAACCGCCAAAGATGGGATTAAAAAAGGCCCAGTCGATGACAGAAGTGATCCAGACCATCGGAGCTTAAATCAACCGTATCTAGCAATCCGGAATGATTTATATGACATAAAATATATGATTTTGGGGTAGAACGAGCTACTTTAGCCTACCACCAAAGACGGATCTGAAAAGTCTTGGTCGACGACAAAAGTGATCCAGACCATTTGACCTTTAATCGGGCTTATCTCGCAATCCGAAATGAGTTATCTGACGTAAAATATCAGATTTTGGGGTTGAACGAGCTACTTTCGCCTACCGCCAAAGATGGATTAGAAAAGGCCCGATCGACGACAGAAGTAATCCAGACCATCGGAACTTAAATCGGGCATATCTCATAATCCGGAATTAGTAATCTGACGTAAAATATATGATTTTGGGGTAGAACAAGTTACTTTAGCTTACCACCAAAGATGGATCAGAAAAGGCCCTGTAGACGACAGAAGTGATCCAGACCGTCGGACCTTAAATCGGGCGTATCTCGCATCCGGAATGAGTTATCTGACGTAAAATATATGATTCTGGGGTAGAACGAGCTACTTTAGCCAACCGCCAAAAATGGTTCAGAAAAGGTTAGGTCGACGACAAAAGTGATGCAGACCCTCGGATCTTAAATCGAGTGTATCTCGCAAGCCAGAATGAGGTATCTGACGTAAAATATATGATTTTGTGGTAGAACGAGCTACTTTAGCCTACCGCAAAAAATGGATCAGAAAAGGCTAGGTCGACAACAGATGTGATCCAGACCCTCGGCTCTTAAATCGAGCGTATCTCGCAAGGCAGAATGAGGTATCTGACGCAAAATATATGATTTTGGGCTAGAACGAGCCACTTTAGACGTTTGACAAAGTCTAATCTGAATAGTCCGGGTCGACGACAAGTAATCTAGACCATTGGACCTTAAATCGAGAGTATCTCGAAATCCGGAATGAGTTATCTGACGAGAAATATATGATTTTGGGGTAGAACGAGCTACTTTAGCCTGCCGCCAAAGTTGGATTAGAAATGTCCCAGTCGACGATAAAAGTGATCCAGACCATCGGACCTTAAATCGTGCGTGTCTTTCAATTCGGAATTTGTTATCTGACGTAAAATATATGATTTTAGTATAGAACGAGCTACTTTAGCTTACCGCCAAAGATGGATCAGAAAAGGCCCAGTTGACGACAGAAGTGATCCAGACCATCGGACCTTAAATAAGAAGCATCTCGCAATCCGGAATAAGTTATCTGACGTAAAATATAGGATTTTGGGGTAGAACGAGCTATTTTAGCCTGCCACCAAAAATAGATTAGAAAAGGCCCGGTCGACGACAGAAGTGATCCAGACCATCGGAACTTAAATCAGGCGTACCTCCTAATCCGGAATGAGTATTATGACGTAAAATATATGATTTTGGGGTAAAATGAGCTACTTTAGCCCACTGCTAAAAATGGATCAGAAAACACACGGTCGACGACAGAAGTGATCCAGACCATCGGCTCTTAAATCGGGCGTATCTCGCAAGATGGATGAGTTATCTGACGTAAAATATTTGATTTTAGGGTAGAACGAGCTACTTTAGCCTACCACCAAAAATGTATCAGAAAAGGCTAGGTTGACGACAGAAGTGATGCAGACCCTCGGATCTTAAATCGAGTGTATCTCGCAAGCCAGAATGAGGTATCTGACGTAAAATATATGATTTTGGGGTAGAACGAGCTACTTTAGCCTACCGCCAAAATTTGATCAGAAAAGGCTAGGTCGAAGACAGAACTGATCCAGACCCTCGGCTCTTAAATCGAGCATTTCTCGCAAGCTAGAATGAGGTATCTGACGTAAAATATATGATTTTGGGGTAAAACGAGCTACTTTAGACGTTTGACAAAGTCTAATCTGAATAGTCACAGTCGATGACAAGTGATCTATACCATCGGACCTTAAATCGGGCATATCCCGAAATCCGGAATGAGTTATCTGACTGGAAATATATGATTTTGGGGTAGAACAAGCTACTTTAGCCTACCGCCAAAGTTAGATTAGAAAAGTCCTGGTCGACGACAGAAGTGATCCAGACCATCGGACCTTAAATCGTGCGTGTCGTTCAATTCGGAATGAGTTATCGGACGTAAAATATATGATTTTAGTGTAGAACGAGCTACTTTAGCCTACCGCCAAAGATGGATCAGAAAAGGCCCGGTCGACGACAGAATGATCCAGACCATCGGACCTTAAATCAGAAGCATCTCGCAATCCAGAATGAGTTATCTGCCGTAAAATATATGATTTTGCGGTAGAACGAGCTATTTTAACCTACCGCCAAAAATGGATCAGAAAAGGCCCGGTCGACGACAGAAGTGATCCAGACCATCGGAACTTAAATCGGGCGTATCTCCTATTCCGGAATGAGTTGTCTAACGTAAAATATATGATTTTGGGGTTGAACGAGCTACTTTAGCCTACTGCCAAAGAAGTATCTGAAAAGGCTCGGTCGACGACCGAAGTGATCCAGACCATCGGACCTTAAATCGTGCGTGTCTTTCAATTCGGAATGAGTTATCTAACGTAAAATATATGATTTGAGTGTAGAACGAGCTACGTTAGCCTACTGCCAAAGATGGATCAGAGAAGGCCCGGTCGACGACAGAAGTGATCCAGACCATCAGACCTTAAAAAAGAAGCATCTCGCAATCCGGAATGAGTTATCTGACGTAAAATATATGATTTTGGGGGAGAACGAGCTACTTTAGTCAACCGCCAAAGACTGATCAGAATAGTCCCTGTCGACGACAAGTGATCCAGTCCATTGGACCTTAAATCGGGCGTATCTCGCAATTCGGAATGTGTTATCTGACGTAAAATATATGATTTTGGGGTAGAACGTTCCACTTAAGCCAACCGCCAAAGATGGATCAAAAAAGGCCTGGTCGATGACAGAAGTGATCCAGACCATCAGAGCTTAAACCGGGCGTATCTCACAATCCGGAATGATTTATATGACATAAAATATATGTTTTGGGGTAGAACGAGCTACTTTCGCCTACCACCAAAGACAGATATGAAAAGTCTCGGTCGACGACGAAAGTGATCCAGACCATTTGACCTTTTATTGGGCGTATCTCGCAATCCAGAATGAGTTATATGATGTAAAATATCAGATTTTGGGGTTGAACGAGCTACTTTAGCCTACCGCCAAAGATGGATTAGAAAAGGCCCGATCGACGACAGAAGTAATCTAGACCATCGGAACTTAAATCGGGCGTATCTCGTAATCCGGAATTAGTTATCTGACGTAAAATATATGATTTTGGGGTAGAACGAGCTGCTTTAGCCGACCGCCAAAGACGGATCTAAAAAGGCCCGGTCAACGACAAAAGTGATACAGACCATCGGACCTAAAATCGGGCGTATCTCGCAATACGGAATGAGTTATCTGACGTAAAATATATGATTTTGGGGTAGAACGAGCTACTTTAGCCTACTGCCAATAATGGAATAGAAAAGGCTAGGTCGACGACAGAAGTGATGCAGACCCTCGGATCTTAAATCGAGCTTATCTCGCAAGACTGAATGAGGTATCTGACGTAAAATATATGATTTTGGTGTAGAACGAGCTACTTTAGCCTACCACAAAAAATGGATCAGAAAAGGCTAGGTCGACGACAGATGTGATCCAAACCCTCAGCTCTTAAATCGAGCGTATCTCGCAAGCCAGAATGAGGTATCTGACGCAAAATATGTGATTTTGGGGTAGAACGAGCTACTTTAGACGTTCGACAAAGTCTAATCTGAATAGTCCCGATGGACGCGAAGTGATCTAGACCATCGGACCTTAAAGCGAGCGTATCCTGAAATCCGGAATGAGTTATCTGACGGAAAATATATGATTTTGGGGTAGAACGAGCTACTTTAGCCTACCGTAAAAGTTGGATTACAAAAGGCCCGGTCGACGACAAAAGTGATCCAGACCATCGGACCTAAAATCATGCGTGTCTTTCAATTCAGAATGAGTCATCTGACGTAAAATATATGATTTTAGTATAGAACGAGCTCCTTTAGCCTACCGCCAAAGATGGATCAGAAAAGGCCCGATCAACGACAGAAGTGATCCAGACCATCGGTCCTTAGAAAAGAAGCATCTCGCAATCCGGAATGAGTTATCTAACGTAAAATATATGATTTTGGGTTAGAACGAGCTATTTTAACCTATCGCCAAAAATAGATCAGAAAAGGCCCGGTCGACGAGAGAAGTGATGGAGACCATCGGAACTTAAATCGGGCGTATGTCCTAATCCGGAATGAGTATTCTGATGTAAAATATAAGATTTTGGGGTAGAACGAGTTACTTTAGCCCACTGCCAAAAATGGATCAGAAAACAACCGGTCGACGACAGAAGTTATCTAGACCATCGGCTCTTAAATCGGACGTATCTCGTAAGATGGAATGAGTTATCTGATGTAAAATATTTGATTTTGGGGTAGAACGAGCTACTTTAGGCTACCGCCAAAAATGGATCAGAAAAGCTAGGTCGACGACAGAAGTGATGTACACCCTCAGATCTTAAATCGAGCGTATCTCGCAAGCAAGAATGAGGTATCTGACCTAAAATATATGATTTTGGGGTAGAACGAGCTACTTTAGCTTACCGCCAAAATTGGATAAGAAAAGGCTAGGTCAAAGACAGAAGTGATCTAGACCCTTGGCTCTTAAATTGAGCGTATCTCGCAAGCCAGAATGAGGTATCTGACGTAAAATATATGATTTTGGGGTAGAACGAGCTACTTAAACGTTCGACAAAGTCTAATCTAAATAGTCCCGATCGACGACAAGTTATCTAGACCATCGGACTTTAAATCGGGCGTATCGAGAAATCCGAAATGAGTTATCTGACAGAAAATATATGATTTTGGGGTAGAACGAGCTACTTTAGCCTACCGCCAAAGTTCGATTAGAAAAGGCCCGGTCGATGACAGAAGTGATCCAGACCATCGGACCCTAAATTGTGCATGTCTTTCAATTCAGAATGAGTTATCTGACGTAAAACATATGATTTTAGTGTAAAACGAGCTACTTTAGCCTACTGCCAAAGATGGATCAAAAAAGGCCCGGTCGACGACAGAAGTGATCCAGAACATAGGACCTTAAATCAGAAGCATCTCGCAATCCGGAATGAGTTATCTGACGTAAAATATATGATTTTGGGGTAGAACGAGCTATTTTAGCCTACCGCCAAAATTGGATCAGAAAAGGCCCGATCGACGACAGAAGTGATCCAGACCATCAGAACTTAAATCGGGTGTATCTCCTAATCCGGATTGAGTACTCTGACGTAAAATATATGATTTTGGGGTAGAACGAGCTACATTAGCCCACCGCCAAAAATGGATCAGAAAACACCTGGTCGACAATAGAAGTGATCCAAACCAGTGGCTCTTAAATTGGGCGTATCTCGCAAGATGGAATGAGTTATCTGATGTAAAATATTTGATTTTGGGGTAGAACGAGCTACTTTGGTCGGCCGCCAAAGACTGATCTGAATAGTCCCGGTCGACGACAAGTGATCCAGTCCATCAAACCTTAAATTGGGCGTATCTTGCAATTCAGAATGTGATATCTAATGTAAAATATATGATTTTGGGGTAGAACGATCCACTTAAACCAAACGCCAAAGATGGATGAGAAAAGGCCTGGTCGAAGACAAAAATGATCCAGACCATCGGAGCTTAAATCGGGCGTATCTCGCAATCCGGAATGTTTTATCTGACGTAAAAAATATGATTTTGGGGTAGAACAAGCTACTTTAGCCTACTCCCAAAGACGGATCTAAAAAGTCCCGGTCGACGACAAAAGTGATCCAAACCATCTGACCTTAAATTGGGCATATCTCGCAATCGGGAATGAGTTATCTGATGTAAAATATCATATTTTGGGGTTGAAAGAGCTACTTTAGCCTACCGCCAAAGATGGATCAGAAAAGGCCCGATCGACGACAGAAGTAATCCAGACGATCGGAACTTAAATCGGGTGTATCTCGTAATCTGAAATTAGTTATCTGACGTAAAATATATAATTTTGGGGTAGAACGAGCTACTTTAGCCTACCGCCAAAGACAGATCTAAAAAGACCCGGTCGACGACAGAAGTGATCCATACCATCAGACCTTAAATCGGGCGTATCTCGCAATCCGGAATGAGTTATCTGACGTAAAATATATGATTTTGGGGTAGAACGAGCTACTTTAGCCTACTGCAAAAAATTGATCAGAAATGGCTAGGTCGACGACAAAGGTGATCCAGACCCTCGAATCTTAAATCGAGCGTATCTCGCAAGCCAGAATGAGGTATCTGACGTAAATATATCATTTTGGGGTAGAACGAGCTACTTTGGAGGTTTGATAAAGACTAATCTGAATTGTCCTAGTCGACGACAAGTGATCTAGACCATCGGACCTTGAATCGGACGTATCCCAAAATTCGGAATGAGTTATTTAACGGGAAATATATGATTTTGGGGTAGAACCAGCTATTTTAGCCTACCGCTAAAGTTGGATTAGAAAAGGCCCGGTTGACGACAGAATTGAGTTATTTGACGTAAAATATTTTGATTTTGGGGTAGAACGAGCTACTTTAGTCGACTGCCAAAGACTCATCTGAATAGTCCGGGTCGACGACAAGTGATCCAGTCCATCGGACCATAAATCGGGTGTATATCGCAATTGGAATGTGTTAACTGACATAAAATATATGATTTTGGGGTAGAACGATACAGTTAAGCTAACCGCCAAAGATGGATCAGGAAAGGCCCGGTCGATGACAGAAGTGATCCAGACTATCGGAGCTTAAATCGGGCGTATCTCGCAATTCGGAATGATTTATCTGACGTAAAATATATGATTTTGGGGTAGAACGAGCTACTTTAGCATACCACCAAAGGCAGATCTGAAAAGTCCTGGTCGACAACAAAAGTGATCTAGACCATCTGACCTTTAATCGGGCGCATCTCGCAATCCGGAATGAGTTATCTGACGTAAAATATCAGATTTTGGGGTTAAACGAGCTACTTTAGTCTACCGCCAAAGATGGATCAGAAAAGGCCCGATCGATGACAGAAGTAATCCAGAGCATCGGAACTTAAATCGGGCGTATCTCGCCATCCGGAATTAGTTATCTGATGTAAAAAATTTGATTTTGGGGTAGAACGAGCTACTTTAGCCTACCTTCAAAGAAGGATCTAAAAAGGCTCGGTCGACGACAGAAGTGATCCACACTTAAATCGAGCGTATATCGCAATCCGGAATGAGTTGTCTGACGTAAAATATATGATTTTGGGGTAGAACGACCTACTTTAGCCTACTGCCAAAAATGGATTAGAAAAGGCTAGGTCGACGACAGAAGTAATCCATACCCTCGGCTCTTAAATCTAGCGTATCTCGCAAGCCAGAATGAGGTATCTGACGTAAAATATATGATTTTGGGGTAGAATGAGCTACTTTAGACGTTCGACAAAGTCTAATCTGAATAGTCCCGGTCGACGACAAGTGATCTAGACCATCAGACCTTAAATCGGGCGTATCTCGAAATCCGGAATGAGTTATCTGACGGAAAATATATGATTTTGGGTTAGAACGAGCTACTTTAGCCTACCGCCAATGTTGGATTAGAAAAGGCCCGGTCAACGACAGAAGTGATCCAGACCAACAGACCTTAAATCGTGCGTGTCTTTCAATTCGGAATGAGTTATCTGACATAAAATATATGATTTTGGGGTAGAACGAGCTATTTTAACTTACCGCCAAAAATAGATCAGAAAAGGCCCCGTCGACGACAGAAGTGATCTAGACCATCGAAACTTAAATCAGGTGTATCCCCTAAATCCAGAATGAGTATTCTGACGTAAAATATATGATTTTGGGGTAGAATGAGCTACTTTAGCCCACCGCCAAAAATGGATTAGAAAACACCCAGTCGGCGACAGAAGTGATCCAGACCATCGGCTCTTAAATCGGGTGTATCTCGCAAGATTGAATGAGTTATCTGACGTAAAATATTTGATTTTGGGGTAGAACAAGATACTTTAGTCGACCGCCAAAGACTGATCTGAATAGTCCCGGTCCACAACAAGTGATCCAGTCCATCGGACCATAAATCGGGCGTATCTCGCAATTCGGAATGTGTTATCTGACGTAAAATATATGATTTTAGGGTAGAACAAGCTACTTTAGCCTACCACTAAAAATGGATCTGAAAAGTCCCGGTCGACGACAAAAGTGATCTAGACCATCAGACCTTAAATCGGGCGTATCTCGCAATCCGGAATGAGTTATCTGACGTAAAATATATGATTTTGGGGTTGCACGAGCTACTTTAGCCTACCGCCAAAGATGGATCAGAAAAGACCCGATCGACGACAGAAGTAATCCACACCATCGGAACTTAAATATGGCGTAATTGTAATCCGGAATTAGTTATCTGACGTAAAATATATGATTTTGGGGTAGAACGAGCTACTTTAGCCTATCGCCAAAGACGGATCTGAAAAGGCCCGGTCGACGACAGAAGTGATCCAAACCATAGGACCTTAAATCGAGCGTATTTCGCAATCCGGAATGAGTTATCTGACGTAAAATATAAGATTTTGGCGTAGAATGAGCTACTTTAGCCTACCGCCAAAAATTGATCAGAAAAGGCTAGGTCGACGACAGAAGTGATCCAGACCCTCGGCTCTTAAATCGAGCATATCTCGTAAGCTAGAATGAGGTATCTGACGTAAAATATATGATTTTGGGGTAGAACGAGCTACTTTAAACGTTCGACAAAGTCTAATCTGAATAGTCCCGGTCGACGACAAGTGATCTAGACCATCGGACCTTAAATTGGGCGTATCCTAAAATCCAAAATGAGTTATCTGACGGGAAATATATGATTTTGGGGTAGAACGAGCTACTTTAGCATATCGCCAAAGTTGGATTAGAAAAGGCCAGGTCATTGACAGGAGTGATCCAGACCATCGGACCTTAAATTGTTCGTGTCTTTCAATTCGGAATGAGTTATCTGACATAAAATATATGATTTTAATGTAGAACGAGCTACTTTAGCCTACCGCCAAAGATAAAACAGAAAAGGCCCGGTCGACGACAGAAGTGATCCAGACCATCGGACCTTAAATCGGGCATATCTCGCCTTCTAGAATGAGTTATCTGACTTAAAATATTTGATTTTGGGGTAGAACGAGGTACTTTAGCCTACCGCTAAAGATGGATCTAAAAAAGGCCAGGTCGACGACAGAAGTGATCCAGACCATTGGACCTTAAATCGGGCGTATCTCGAAATCTGGAATGAGTTATCTGATGTAAAATATATGATTTTGGGGTAGAATGATCTACTTTAGCCTACCGCCAAAGATGGATAAAAAAAGGCCCGGTTGACGACAGAAGTTATCTAGACCATCGGAACTTAAATCATGCGTATCTCGCAATCCGAAATGAGTTATTAGACGTAAATTATATGATTTTGGGGTAGAATGAGCTACTTTAGCCTACCACCGAAGACGAATCTGAAAGGTCCGGGTCGATGACAGAAGTGATCCAGACCATCGGACCTTAAATCGGGTGTATCTCGCAATCTGGAAAGAGTTATCTGACGTAAAATTTAAAACTTTGTGGTAGAACGAGATACTTTAGCCTACAGTCAAGGATGGATCAGAAAAGGCCCTATCGATGACAGAAGTGATCCAGACTATCGGAACTAAAATCGGGCGTATCTCGCAATCTGGAATTAATGATCTGATGTAAAACATGTGATTCTGGGGTAGAACGAGCTACTTTAGCCTACCGCCTAAGACGGATCTGAAAAGTCCCGATCCACGACAGAAGTGATCCAGACCATCGGAGCTTATATCGGGCGTATCTCATAATCCGGAATTAGTTATCTGACGTAAAATATATGACTTTGGGGTAGTACGAGCTACTTTAGCCTACCAACAAACATGGATCTGAAAACGCCCAATCGATGACGGAAGTGATACATACCATCGGACCTTAAATCAGGCGTATCTCACAATTCAGAATGAGTTATCTGACGTAAAATATATGATTTTGGGGAAGATCTAGCTACTTTAGCCTACTGCCAGGGCGACGAAAGAACTGATCCACACCATCGGACCTTAAATCTGGATTGTCTCACATTCCTGAACTGAAAAGGCCAGGTCGATGACAGAAGTGATCCAAACCATCAGAACTTAAATCGGGCATATCTCGCAATTCGGAATTAATGATCTGACGTAAAACATGTGATTTTGGGGTAGAACGAGCTACTTTAGTCGACCGCCAAAGACTGATCTAAATAGTCCCGGTCGACGACAACTGATCCAGACCCTCGGACCTTAAATCGAGCGTATCTCGCAATACGGAATGAGTTATCTCACGTAAAATATATGATTTTAGGGTAGAACGAGCGACTTTAGCCTACCGCCAAAGATTGATCAATAAGGCCCAGTCGACGACAGAAGTGATCAAGACCATCGTACCTTAAATCGGGCGTATCTCACATTTATGAATGAGTTACCTGACGAAAATTATATAAATTTTCGATAGAATGAGCTACTTTAGCCTAACACCAAAGGTGGATCAGAAAAGGCTCGGTCAACAACAGAAGTGTTCCAGACCATCGGACCTTAAATCGGATGTATCTCACAATCCGAAATGAGTTATCTGACGTAAAATATACGATTTTGGGGTAGAACGAGCTACTTTAGCCTACCGCCAAAAATAGATAAGAAAAGGCTAGGTCGACGATAGAAGTGATGCAGACCCTCGGATCTTAAATCGAGCGTATCTCGCGAGCCAGAATGAGGTATCTGACGTAAAATATATGATTTTGGGGTACAACGAGCTACTTTAGACATTCAACAAAGTCTAATCTGAATAGTCCCGGTCGACGACAAGTGATCTAGACCATCGGACCTTAAATCGAGCGTGTCCTGAAATTCGGAATGAGTTATTGGGTGGGAAATATATGATTTTGGGGTAGAACGAGCTACTTTAGCCTACCGCTAAAGTTGGATTAAAAAAGGCCCGGTCGACGACAGATGTGATCTAGACCATCGGACCTTAAATCAGAAGCATCTCTCAATCCGGAATGAGTTATCTGACGTAAAATATATGATTTTGGGGTACAATGAGCTATTTTAGCCTACCGCCAAAAATGGATTAGAAAAGGCCCGGTCGATGACAGAAGTGATCCAGACCATCGGAACTTAAATCGGGCATATCGCCTAATCCGAAATGAGTATTCTGACGTAAAATATATGATTTTAGGGTAGAACGAGCTACTTTAGCCCACCCCTAAAAATGGAACAGAAAACACCCGATCGACGACAGAAGTGATCCAGACCATCGGCTCCTAAACCGGGTGTATCTCGCAAGATGGAATGAGCTATCTCACGTAAATTATTTGATTTTAGGGTAGAACGAGCTACTTTAGTCCACCGCCAAAGACGGATGTGAATAGTCCCGATCGACGACAAGTGATCCAGTCCATCGGACCTTAAATCGGGCGTATCTCGCAATTCAGAATGTGTTATCAGACGTAAAATATATGATTTTGGGGTAGAACGATCCAGTTAACTCAACCGCCAAAGATGGATCTGAAAAGGCCCGGTCGATGACAGAAGTGATCCAGACCATCGAAGCTTAAATCGGGCGATCTCGCAATCTGGAATGATTTATCTGATGTAAAATATATGATTTTGTGGTAGAACGACCTACTTTAGCCTACCACCAAAGACGGATCTGAAAAGTCCTGGTCGACGACAAAAGTGATCCAGACCATCTGACCTTAAATCAGGCGTATCTCGCCATCCAGAATGACTTATCTGACATAAAATATCAGATTTTGAGGTTGAACGAGCTACTTTAGCCTACCGCCAAAGATGGATCAGGAAAGGCCCTATCGACGACAAAAGTAATCCAGACCATCAGAACTTATATCGGGCGTATCTCATAATCCGGAATTAGTTATCTGACGTAAAATATATGATTTTGGGGTAGAACGAGCTACTTTAGCCTACCGCCAAAGACGGATCTGAAAAGGTCTGGTCGACGACAGAAGTGATCTAGACCATCGAACCTTAAATCGGACGTATCTCGCAATCCGGAATGAGTTATCTGACGTAAAATATATGATTTAGGGGTTGAACGAGCTACTTTAGCCTACCGACAAGGATGGATCAGAAAAGGCCCGATCGATGACAAAAGTAATCCAGACCATCGGAACTTATATCGGGCGTATCTCGCAATTCGGAATGAGTTATCTGACGTTAAATATATGATTTTGGGGTAGAACGAGCTACTTTAGCCTACTGCCAAAAATGGATCAAAAAAGTCTAGGTCAGTGACAGAAGTGATCCAGACCCTCGACACTTAAATCGAGCGTATCTCGCAAGTCAGAATGAGGTATCTTACGTAAAATATATGATTTTAGGGTAGAACGAGCTACTTTAGACGTTCGACAAAGCCTAATCTGAATAGTACCGGTCGACGACAAGTGATCGAGACCATCAGACCTTAAATCGGGCGTATCCCGAAATCCAGGATGAGTTATCTGACGGGAAATATATAATTTTGGGGTAGAACGAGTTACTTTATCCTACCGCCAAAGTTGGATTAGAAAAGGCCCGGTTGACGACAGAAGTGATCCAGACCATCGGACCATAAATCGTGCCTGTCTTTCAATTCGAAATGAGTTATTTGACGTAAAATATATGATTTTAGTGTAGAACGATGGATAAAAAAAGCCCGTTAGATGACACAAGCGATCCAGACCATCAGACCATAAATTGGGTGTATCTAGCAATCCGGAATGAGTTATCTGACGTAAAATATATGATTTTGGGGTAGAACGAGCTATTTTAGCCTACCGCAAAAAATGGATCAGAAAAGGCCTGGTCGACGACAGAAGGGATCCAGACCATCAGAACTTAAGTTGGGCGTATCTCCTAATCCAGAATGAGTATTCTGACGTAAAATATATGATTTTGGGGTAGAACGAGCTACTTTTTCCCACCGCCAAAAATTGATCAGAAAACACCCGGTCGATAACAGAAGTGATCCAGAACATCGGCTCTTAAATCGGGCGTATCTCGCAAGATGGAATGAGTTATTTGACGTAAAATATTTGATTTTGGGGTAGAACGAGCTACTTTAACCAACAGCCTAAAAAAGATCAGAAAAGGCCCGATCGACGACAGAAGTGATCCAGACCATTGGAACTTAAATCGGGCATATCTCGTGATCAGGAAAGAGTTATCTGACGTAAAATATATGATTTAGGTGTAAAACGAGCTACTTTTGTCCACCGCAAAAAATGGAACAGAAAAGACACGGTCGACGACAGAAGTGATCCAGACCATCGGCTCTTAAATCGAGCGTTTCTCGTAAGCCGGAATGAGTTATCTGACGTAAAATATTTGATTTTGGGGTAGAACGAGCTACTTTAGTCGACCGCCAAAGACTGATCTGAATAGTCCCGGTCGACGACAAGTGATCCAGTCCATCGGACCTTAAATCAGGCATATCTCACAATCCGGAATGATTTATCTGATGTAAAATATATGATTTTGGGGTAGAACGAGCTACTTTAGCCTACCCCCAAAGACGGATCTGAAAAGTCCTGGTCGACGACAAAAGTGATCCAGACCATCTAACCTTAAATTGGGCGTATCTAGCAATCCGGAATGAGTTATCTGACGTAAAATAATAGATTTTGGGGTTGAACGAGCTACTTTAGCCTACCGCCAAAGATGGATCAGAAAAGGCCCGATCGACGACAGAAGTTATCCAGACCATCGAAACTTTAATCGGGCGTATGTCGTAATCCGGAATTAGTTATCTGACGTAAAAAATATGATTTTGGGGTAGAACGAGCTACTTTAGCCTACCGCCAAAGATGGATCTGAAAAGGCCCGGTCTACGACAGAAGTGATCCAGACCATCGAACCTTAAATCGGGCGTATCTTGCAAACCGGAATGAGTTATCTGACGTAAAATATATGATTTTGGGATAGAACGAGCTACTTTATCCTACCACCAAAAATGGATCAGAAAAGGCTAGGTCGACGACAGAAGTGATCCAAACCCTCGGCTCTTAAATCGAGCGTATCTCGCAAGCCAGAGTGAGGTATCTGATGTAAAATATATGATTTTAGGGTAGAACGAGCTACTTTAGACGTTCGACAAAGTCTAATATGAATAGTCCCGGTCGATGACAAGTGATCTAGACCATAGGAACTTAAATCGGGGTATCCCGAAATTCGGAATGTGTTATCTGACGGGAAATATATGATTTTGGGGTAGAACGAGCTACTTTAGCCTACCGCCAAAGATTGATCTGAAATGCTCAATCCATTGATATTATGTACTCACATATCTTATGAAAAATACACATGTGATATACATGTATAATTTGTGGTACATATACACTATGCATATAACATATACATATATACCATGTAATCTACATATATGTTATGCGAAACGTATACACTACGTATATAATGTATACATATATCTTATGAAATATAGCTGTATATTATGATATATAAATATTTTGTGATACACATATCCATAATGTATATAATGTATACATGTATACCGTACGATGCAGATATATTATACATAATGTATGCACAGATATACTATGGAATGTATATAGTGTGTAAACTCATCTATATGGCGGTGAGCCACGTATGGGGACCCTACCATGATATAGATGCTTATCTGCACGTCTATACAATGGACCCCACCAACTAGGAAACTGTATATTGTGACCGCTCGTCGGACAAGTATTGTTGGGCCTGGGCTCCTCTCAAATAAGGAGCAGACCATCACGGCTTGGGTCATTCGACCAACCATTGGTGTACTAGGACCTTAGAACTTATCCGCTAATGTAAGGGATTTCTCTAGGAATCTGTTCAAGTAATGCAGAGACACTATCTACCTCGAGAGGGCTCACACCAAAGGACACCCTACAACGTATCTGGTGATGATTCTTCCCCTTGAGCTTTCCATCTTCTCATTAGCTTAAGTTATAGTTTTTATTTAAATTCACAACTAATATCTCCCTTTATAATCACATGTGTTAGCTGGTGGAAATTGAATTGCTGTCTTACATGCTTTATGATTATCCTGTATAATTGTTCATGCTTGTGGATTTATTTTTGTGGATTGCTTATGGAACTTAAACTGGTACATTAGTGGGAAATTTCTACATATGAATGTACACCCATACTTGGGATGTAACTTGACTCTTTGTGATCGTAATGGACCTTCGACTTGGTGATTATTGAGTGGTGGTCTAGATGGATCATTGACGTGGGCCTACCATAAAGGTTGTTGTGCCCAATGATTTTTAAGGATGGTCTTTATCATATGATTTTGATATCCGCCTTATATGGCATATTTTGATACTCGTCCTACGTGGTTTTTATTTGATATTTTCCCTACATGTGTTCGATGTTTTATACTGTACAACCATGCGATGGTAAGCCCCACATACTGTAATATGATTGGCCACTAGTCGATGAGTTTCCATTAAACATCCTGAGGTGGTAGCCTCATGAGCCAGGGATGGTGGAATGGGACACTATGCCTGAGCTATCGGCCTACGCTGAGCTCTGAGCTCCCCGTAGTGACCTTTGAGCTTATTAAACCTGCTGAGTGTAATTGGATTAATAATGGACGGGCTAATCATGCATACATCACACAGACCAGCATCTATTGCTATCGTACGTGGGCTACGTATTATTTCCGACTGGTTGATATTTCTCAGGTTCGATGATTCCGACTGGTTGATGTTTCCCAGGTTCGATGATTGCATGGGCGGCGACCCTGTCCTCACGGATGAGCATCCCCGGGGTGTGAACGCATTCCATACATCCATGCACATAATAAGATCTGCATCATGTACTGTTTTGTATGCTTTATTTTATAACTATGCTTACCTAATGCGGCGGTGTGTAATCTTGAGGGGAGTTCACACTGAGTTGGCCACTCATCCATCAAATATATAACCGTACAGGTAGCACAGATGTCTTAAGTAACTTTCAGGTTCAGGCTGATGAGGAGCCGGGTACATGTGTCAGGGTTACATGACTACATCTACCTCGAGGGGCTACGCAGTCTGGCTGCTTATGTTTACATTCTTGTGTTATTTTTCTTGTACTAGATCATGTGGATTCTTGTATTTGTTATGTTCGAGACATTGGTTTGTATAAGTCATTATGGGCACTCTTTTGTATATTCTAAATGATAACGGAACCTTCCTTTATGCTTACTTGTCCATTCTACGCTCATCTGCTTACTCTAATAAAAGAAAAAAGAAATATTTGACCATCCTTTAAGGTTAACACTCGAGTTTTTGGAAAACGGGTCGTGTACTCGTGTCCTGAAAATTCGGGGCATTACAGTTGGTATCAGAGCATAGTTTGGACAACCTTGGCCTTGGGAAATGATCTTATACAAACTTTAAATGTCTCAAGTTAGGACGCTTGAAATTAAAAATTTGAACTTAAGTGAATTTCCCTTAGATTAAGAGGAATGGTTGAGAACGTAGAAAACAAAACATAGGTTCCCCTATAAGTGATTTGGATGACGGATGAAATTTCATCTTAACTAAGGACAACTTGAGAACATAGGTACTTTAAACTTTAGACCCTTGAAATTTTTAGGACTAGACCTTTAGACTTCAAACTCATGTAGAGATCCTTAAAAACTATTAAGTTAGCCATTTGAAATTAGGAGGAATTAAGAACATAGTGATTCAATATTTTAGGCCCCTAGAAAATTGCTTGAATAACTGAAAAACTTAGGAGTGAAGTTAGATTCCCTTAGAATCATTAGATAGTCATTTGAACTTTCACTTATGTAGGAATCCCTTAGAACTGGGAAGAAATGAGAATGTAGAAATTTAAATGTTAGGTTCCCTAGAAAATTGTTTGGGTAATTGTAGAACCTAGAAATGAACTTAAGTCCCTTGAACATTTTCGGTTTGGTTGTTGAACTTAGCAATAGAACTTTAGTTCCCTTGTAAACTGCCAAAATAGTTGTTTAGACATAAGAATTAAACATGAGTACAAAATACTGATTATGGTGTACATAAGAGTCGATAAGGACATTCCTTTTGCTTGACTTCCAAATGAAAATTTTCTAGAAATCTAGTATATGAACTTTCCTAAGAATTTCATAGCTATGAATCACACTCGTAATAATCAGTAAATGGATTAAACTTAGGCCTGTAGAAATTTCCTTAACCACCATATTGAACACTTGACCGAAAACAAATGTTTTCTAAACTTAAGGAATCGTACTAAGAATAGTAACGTGAACTTCCTAACACATCTCTTTGCTTAGGAATAATGTTTCCCACAAATTTCAACATGTAAGAATTAATTAGAGGCAAAGTTACATGATCTTAGGTGAAATTTCAACCCTAGGGTAAGCATATTGAAATTATATTAGAAGTTTTAAAGGGACTTGACAACTTTTAAACCTAGGCTTTAGGTAGAAATCCTTGCCTTGAAATTTTGAAGTAGTACTTAGATAATCAGAGTGTGCGCTGGAAGCATGATGATCGCTCGCGTCTATTCACGTAAAATTTTAGGCGCTTTCATTAGATGATTACAGGATGCTCGCCATGAGTCTAGAATAATCGGGATCATGGACTGATGCAATCATGTGTATGCTACGTGTACGTGGTTTGATCCGAACCCCATATCCTAGTAGATTCTAATGATCTCAATACCCTGATTAGGCAAAAGGTCGAGATTTACTAGGATTAGGGATTGATACACGAAATCCTTTGTTTTACGTAGGTGAAGGAACGATGTATCGGACTCAAACCCACTACAACCATTTGTCCGTGACAGCTCCAACATGGGAAACCAGAATATCGTATTGTACTTTAAATAGTGGGGATTATCATTAAGGGTAGAAGAAGAGGAAGGAAAAGATAAGATATTGTTAACAGCGGTCACCTAAACGAAAGTATAATCTTAGTAAAGGTGATAGGACACTGGATGAAGATAAACCTTTAAATAAATTCTTAGTATTGATTAATGTTAGAACAATTTCAAACAATTAGTAGAGATTGATATGCTAGATTAGATTCTTAAGGGATGTGGTACGTTTAGATATAGCTTATTAACAGTAAAGGACGTGATTGCACAAATGACAAATAAAGTCTACTATTGAAATGAAATTACTACTTGTAATGTTAACACTTTAGCCTACCGACAAAGATGGATCAGAAAAGGCCCGGTCGACGACAGATGTGATCCAAACCATCGGCTCTTAAATCAGGTGTATCTCGCAATCCAGAACGAGTTATCTGACGTAAAATATATGATTTTGGGGTAGAACGAGATACTTTAGCCCACCGCCAAAAACAGCTCTGAAAAGTCCCTATCGAAGACGGAAGTAATCCAGACCATCGGAACTTAATTCGGGCGTATCTCGCAATCCAGAATGAGTTATCTGACGTAAAATATATGATTTTGGGGTAGAACGAGCTACTTTAGCCAACCGCCAAAGATGGATCAGAAAAGGCCCGGTCGATGACAGAAGTGATCCAGACCATCGGACCTTAAATCGAGCATATCTCGCAATCCGGAATGAGTTGTAAAATATTTGATTTTGGGGTAGAACGAGCTACTTTACCCTACCAACAAAGACGGATCTAAAAAGGCCCGGTTGACGACAGACCATCGAACCTTTAATCGGGCGTATCTCGCATTCCGGATGAGCTATTTGACGAAAAATTTATAATTTTGGGGTAGAACGAGCTACTTTAGCCTACCGCGAAAGGTGGATCTGAAAAGGCCCGGTGGACGATAGAAGTGATTCAGACCATCGGACCTTAAATCGGGCATATCTCACAATCCGGAATGAGTTCTCTGACATTAAATATATGATTTTGGGGTAGAACGAGATACTTTAGCCTACCGCCAAAAACGAATCGGAAAAGGCCCGGTCGACGACAGAAGTGATTAAGACCATGGGCTCTTAAATCGGGTTTATCTCGCAAGCTGGAATAAATTATCTGACGTAAAATATATGATTTTGGGGTAGAACAAGCTACTTTATCCTACCACCAAAAATGGATCTAAAAAGGCCCGGTCGACGACAGAAGTGATCCAAACCATCGACTCTTAAATCGATCGTATCTCGAAAGCCGGAATGAATCATCTGACATAAAATATATGATTTTGGGGTAGAACGAGCTACTTTAGTCTACCACCAAAGATGGATGTGAAAAGGTCCGGTCGACTACAGAAGTGATACAGACCATCGGACTTGAAATCGGGCGTATCTCGCAATTCGGAGTTAGTTATATTACGTAAAATATATGAATTTGGGGTAGATCTAGCACTTTAGCCTACCGCCAAAGATGGATCTTAAAAGGCCCGGTCGACGAAAGAAGTGATCCACACCATCGGACCTTAAATTTGGAGTATCTCGCAATCCGGAATGAGTTATCTGACGTTAAATATATGATTTGGGGGTAGAATGAGGTACTTTAGCCTACCGCCAAAGATGAATCTAAAAGGTCCCGGTCGACAATTGAAGTGATTCAGACCATCGGACCTTAAATCAGGCGTATTTCGCAATTCAGAATGAGTTATCTGACGTAAAATATATGATTTTGGGGTAGACGATCTTCTTTAGCCTACCGCCAAAGTTGGTTCAGAAAAGGCTCGGTCGACGACAGAAGTGATCCAGACCATCGAAAATTAAATCGCGCATATCTCGTAATCCAGAATTAGTTATCTAACGTAAAATATATGATTTTGGGGTAGAACGAGCTACTTTAGCCTATCGCCAAAGACGGATCTGAAATGGCCCGGTCGACGACTGAAGTTATCCAAACCATCGGAACTTAAGTCGGGTGTATCTCGCATTCTGGAATGAGTCATCTAACATAAAATATATGATTTCGGGGTAGAATGAGCTACTTTAGTCTACCACTAAAGACGGATCTGAAAAGTCCCGGTCGACGACAGAAGTGATCCAGACCATCTGACCTTCAATCGGGTGTATCTCGCAATTCGGAATGAGTTATCTGATGTAAAATATAAGATTTTAGGGTTGAATGAGCTACTTTAGCCTACCGCCAAAGATGGATCAGAAAACGCCCGGTCGACGACAGAAGTAATCCAGACGTTCGGAACTTAAATCGAGCGTATCTCGTAATCCGGAATTAGTTATCTGACATAAAATATATGATTTTGGGGTAGAACGAGCTACTTTACCCTCCCCCAAAGATGGATCTGAAAAGGTCTGGTCGACGACAGAAGTGATACAGACTATCAGACCTTAAATCGGGCGTATCTCGCAATCCGGAATGAGTTATCAGACGTAAAATATATGATTTTGGGAAGAACGAGCTACTTTTAGCCTGCCGCCTAAAATGGATCAGAAAAGGCCTGGTCGACGACAGAAGTGATCCAAACCATCGACTCTTAAATCGGGCATATCTTGGAAGACGAAACGATTTATCTGACATAAAATATATGATTTTAGGGTTGAAATATCTACTTTAGCCTACCACCAAAGACGGATATGAAGAGTCCCGGTCGAAGACATAAGTGATCCAGACCATCTGACCTTAAATCAGGCGTATCTCGCAATCCCGAATGAGTTATCTGACGTAAAATATAAGATTTTGGGGTTGAACGAGCTACTTTTTCCTACCGCAAAGGATTGATCAGAAAAGGCCCGGTCGACGACAGAAGTGATCCAGACCATCAGAACTTAAATCGGGCTTATCTAGCAGTCCAGAATGAGTTATCGAATGTAAAATACATGATTTTGGGGTAGAACTAGCTACTTTAGGCTACCGCCAAAAATGGATCTTAAAAGGCCAGGTCGACGACAGAAGTGTTGCAGACCATCGGCTCTTAAATCGGGCGTATCTCGCAAGCCGAAATGATTTATCTGACGTAAAATATATGATTTTGGGGTAGAACGAGCTGCTTTAGTCGACCGCCAAAGACCGATCTAAATAGTCCCGGTCGACGACAAGTGATCTAGACTATAGGACCTTAAATCGGGCGTATGTCACAATCCAGAATGAGTAATCTAACGTAAAATATATGATTTTGGGGTAGAACGAGCTACTTTAGCCTACCGCCAAAGATTGATCTGAAATGGCCCGTCGTCGACAGAAGAGATACAGTCCATCGGACCTTAAATCGGGCATATCTCGCAATCTTGAATGAGTAATCTGACAAAAAAAATATGATTTTTGGGTAGATTGAGCTACTTTATCCTACCGCCAAAGATGGATTGGAAATGGTCAGGTCGACGGCAGAAGTGATCTAGGCCATCGGACCTTAAATCGGGCATATCTCGTAATCTGGAATGAGTTATGTGACGTAAAATACATGATTTTGGGTTAGAACGAGCTACTTTAGCCTACCACCAAAGATGGATCAGAAAAGGCCCGGTCGATGATAGAAGTGATCCAGACCATCGGACCTTAAATCGGACGTATCTCGCAATCCGGAATGAGTTATCTGACATAAAATATATGATTTTGTGGTAGAACGAGCTACTTTAGCCTACAACCAAAGATGGATCTGAAAGGTCCCGGTCGACGACAAAAGTGATCCACACTATCGGACCTTAAATCGGGCGTATCTCGCAATCAGGAATGAGTTATCTGACGTAAAATATAAGATTTTGGGATAGAACGAGCTAATTTAGCCTACTGCCAAAGATGGATTAGAAAAGGCCCGATCGACGATAGAAGTGATCCAGACCATCGGAACTTAAATTAGGCGTACCTCGTAATCTTGAATTAGTTATCTGACGTAAAATATATAATTTTAGGGTAGAATGAGCTACTTTAGCCTACCACCAAAAAAGGATCAGAAAAGGCTCGATCGACGGCAGAAGTGATCCAGACCTTTGGCTCTTAAATCTATAGTATCTCGTAATACGGAATGAGTTATCTGACGTAACATATATGATTATGGGGTAGAACGAGCTACTTTTGCCTACAGCCAAAGATGGATTTGAAAAGGACCGGTCGACGACAGAAGTGATACAGACAATCGAACCTTAAATCAGGCGTATCTCGCAATCCAGATGAGTTATCTGATGTAAAATAAATGATTTTCGGGTAGATCAAACTACTTTAGCCTACCGCTAAAGACGGATCTAAAAAGGCCCGGTCGATGACAGAAGTGATCCATACCATCGGACTTTAAATCGGGAGTATCTCGCATTCTGGAATGAGTTATCTGACGTAAAATATATGATATTTTGGTAGAACGAGCTACTTTACTCTACCGCAAATGATGGATCTGAAAAGGCCCGGTCAACGACAAAAGTGATCCAGACCATCAGACCTTAAATCAGGCGTATGCCGCAATCCGGAATGCGTTATCTATCGTAAAATTTATACTTTTGGGGTAGAACGAGCTAATTTAGCCTAGCTCTAAAGCTAGATTTTAAAAGGCCCGGTCGATAACAGAAGTGATCCAGACCATTGGACCATAAATCGAGCGTATCTCACAATCCGGAATGAGTTATCTGATGTAAAATATATGATTTTGGGGTAGAACGAGCTACTTTATCCTACCGCCAAAAATGGATCAGAAAAGACCTGGTCGACGAGAGAAGTGATCCAGACCATCGAAATTAAATCGGGCGTATCTCGTAATCTGGAATGAGTTATCTGACATAAAATATATGATTTTGGGGTAGAACAAGCTACTTTAGCCCACCGCCAAAAATGGATCAGAAAAGACTCGGTCGACGATAGAAGTGATCCAGACCATCGGCTCTTAAATTGGGCGTATCTCGCAAGCCGGAATGAGTTATCTGACGTAAAATATATGATTTTGGGGAAGAACGAGCTACTTTAGCCTACTGCCCAAAATGGATCAGAAAAGGCTCGGTTGACAACAGTAGTGATCCAGACCATCCGAACTTAAAATCAGGCGTATCTAATAATCCGGAATTAGTTATCTGACGTAAAATATATGATTTTGGGGTAGAACGAGCTACTTTAGCCTACCACCAAAGATGGATCGGAAAAGGCCCGGTCAACGACAAAAGTGATACAGACCATCGGACCTAAAATCGGGCGTATCTCGCAATACGGAATGAGTTATCTGACGTAAAATATATGATTTTGGGGTAGAACGAACTACTTTTACCTACCGCCATAAGTGGATCAGAAAAGGCCTGGTCGATAACAGAAGTGATCCAGACCATCGGCTCTTAAATAGGGCGTTTCCTGTAAGCCGGAATGATTTATCTGACGTAAAATATATGAATTTGGGGTAGAACGAGCTACTTTAGCCTACCGCCAAAGATGGATCAGAAAAGGCCCGGTGGACGACAAAAGTGATCCAGGCCATCTGCTCTTGAATCGGGTGTATCGTACAAGATGGAATGAGTTATCTGACGTCAAAGATGGATCTAAATAGTCCCGGTCAACGACATGTGATCTAGACCATCGGACCATAAATCGGGCATATCTCACAATCTGGAATGAGTTATCAGACGTAAAATATATGATTTGGGTGTAGATCGAGCTACTTTAGCCTACTGCCAAAGATGGATCTAAAAATGCTCGGTCGACGACAGAAGTTAGTGACACCATCGGACCTTAAATCGGGAGTATCTCGTAATCCGGAATTAGTTATCTGACGTAACATATATGATTTTTAGGTAGAACGAGTTACTTTAGCCTCTCGCCAAAGACGGATCTAAAAAGGCCCGGTCGACAACAAAAGTGATCCAGACGATCGGACCTTTAATCGTGCTTATCTCGTATTCCGGATGAGTCATCTGAAGTAAAATATATGATTTTGGGGTAGAACGAGCTACTTTAGCCTACCGCCAAAGATGGATCAGAAAAGGCCCAGTCGACGACAGAAGTGATCCAGACCATCGGATCTTAAACCGGACGTATCTCGCAATCCGGAATGAGTTATCTGACGTAAAATATATGATTTTGGGGTAGAACGAGCTACTTTACCCTACCGCCAAAGACGGATCAGAAAAGTCCCGGTCGACAATAGAAGTGATCCAGACCAATGGACCGTAAATCGGGTGTATCTCGCAATTTGTAATGAGTTATCTGACGTAAATTATATGATTTTGCGGTAGAACGAGTTACTTTAGCCTAACGCCAAAGATGGATCTGAAAAGAGCCAGTCAATGACAGAAGTGATCCAGACCATCGAACCTTAAATCGAGTGTATCGGGCAATGTGGAATGAGTTATCTGACGTAAAATATATGATTTTGGGGTAGAAAGAGCTACTTTACCATACCGCCAAAGATGGATCTGAAAAGGCCCGGTCGATGACAGAAGTGATCCATACTATCGGAGCTTAAATCGGGCGTATCTCCCAATCCGGAATGAGTTGTAAGACGTAAAATATAAGATTGTCGGGTAGAACGAGCTACCTTAGCCTACGGCCAAAGATAGATCAGAAAAGGCCTGGTCGATGACAGAAGTGATCTAGACCATCGGACCTTAAATCGAGCGTATCTCGCAATCGGAATGACATAAAATATATGATTATGGGGTAGAACGAGCTACTTTAGCCTACCACTAAAGACGGATCTAAAAAGGCCCGGTCGACGACAGAAGTGATCCAGACGATCATACCTTTAATCGTGCTTATCTCGTATTCTGGATGAGTCATCTGACGTAAAATATATGATTTTGGGGTAGAACGAGCTACTTTAGCCTACCGCCAAAGATGGATCTTAAAAGGCCCGGTCAACGACAGAAGTGATCCAGACCATCGGATCATAAATCGGACGCTACTCGCAATACGGAATGAGTTATCTGACGAAAAATATATAATTTTCGGGTAGAACGAGCTACTTTAGCCTACGCGAAAGTTGGATCTGAAAATGCATGGTCGACAACAGAAGTGATCCAGACCATCGGACCGTAAATCAGGCGTATCTCACAATCCGAAATGAGTTATCTGACTTAAAATATATGATTTTGGGGTAGAACGATCTACTTTATCCTATTGGCAAAGATCGATCAACAAAAGCATGATTGATGATAGAAGTAATCCAGACCATCAGACCTTAAATCGGGCATATCTCGTAATTCAGAATGAGTTATCTGACGCAAAATATATAATTTTGGGGTAGAAATAGCTACTTTAGCCTACCGCCAAAGACGGATCTAAAAAGGCCCAGTCAACGACAAAAGTGATCTAGACCATCGGACCTTTAATCTGGCGTATCTCGCATTCCTGATGATTTATCTGACGTAAAATATATGATTTTGGGGTAGAACGAGTTACTTTTGCCTACAGCTAAAGATGGATCTTTAAAGGCCCGGTCGACGACAGAAGTGATCCAAACCGTCGGACCTTAAATCAGGTGTAAGTCGCAATCCAGAATGAGTTATCTGATGTAAAATATATAATTTTGGGGTAGAACGAGCTACTTTAGCCTATCGCCAAAGCTGGATCTAAAAAGGCCCGGTCGACGATAGAAGTGATCCAGACCATCGGACCTTAAATCGGGAGTATCTCGCAATCCAGAATGAGTTATCTGACGTAAAATATTTGATTTTGAGGTAGAACGAGCTACTTTAGCATCCTGCCAAATATGGATCGGAAAAGACCAGGACAACAACAGAAGTGATCCAGAATATCGGACCTTAAATCGGTTGTGTCTCGCAATGCAGAATTAGTTATCTGACGTAAAATATATGATTTTGGGGTAGAACGTGCTACTTTAGCCTACCGCCAAAGATGGATCAGAAATGGACTAGTCGACGACAGAAGTGATCCAGACCATCGAAAATTAATCGGGCGTATCTCGTAATCCGGAATTAGTTCTCTGACATAAAATATATGATTTTTGGGTAGAACAAGCTACTTTAGCCAACTGCCAAAGACAGATCTGAAAAGTTCCGGTCGATGACAGAAGTAATCCAGACCATCGGACCTTAAATCGAGCGTATCTCGCTATCCGGAATGAGTTATCTAAAGTAAAATATATGATTTTGGGATAGAACGAGCTACTTTAGCCTACCGCAAAAAATGGATCAGATAAGGCCCGGTCGATGAGAGAACTGATCTAGACCATCGGACCTTAAATCGGGAGTATCTAGCAATCCGGAATAAGTTATCTGATGTAAAATATATGATCTTGGGGCAGAACGAGCTACTTTAGCCTACCGCCAAAGATGTATCCGAAAAGGCCCGGTCGACGATAAAAGTGATACTGACCATCGTACCTTAAATCGGGAGTATTTGGCAATCCGGAATGAGTTATCTAACATAAAATATATGATTTGGGGGTACATCTAGCTACTTTAGCCTATCGCCAAAGATGGATCTAAAAAGGCCCGGTCGACGACAGAAGTGATCCACACCATCGGACCTTAATTCGGGAGTATCTCACATTCCAGAATGAGTTATCTGATGTAAAATATATGATTTTTGGGTAGAACGAGCTACTTTATCCTACCGCCAATGATGGATCAGAAAAGGCCCGGTCGACGACAAAAGTGATCCAGACCATCGGACCTTAAATTGGGCGTATCTTGCAATCCGAAATGAGTTATCTGACGTAAAATATATAATTTTGGGGTAGAACGAGCTACTTTAGCCTACCGCCAAAGATGGATAAAAAAAGGCCTGGTCGATGATTGAAATGATCCAGACCATCAGACCATAAATTGGACGTATCTTGTAATCCGGAACGAGTTATCTGATGTAAAATATATGATTTTGGGGTAGAACAAGCGGGTTTAGCCTACCGCCAAAGATGGATCAGAAAAGGCCAGGTCGACAACAGAAGAGATCCAGACCATCGGACTTTAAATCGGTCGTATCTCGTAATCCGGAATGAGTTATCTGACCTAAAATATATGATTTTGGGGTAGGACGAGCTACTTTAGCCTAATGCCAAAGATGGATCTGAAAAGTCCCTGTCGACGATAGAAGTGATACAGACCAACAGAACGTAAATCGGGCGTATTTTGAAATTTAGAATGAGTTATCTGACGTAAATTGCATGATTTTGTGGTTGAATGAGCTACTTTAGCATAACGCCAAAGATGGATCTGAAAAGTCCTGGTCGACGACAGAAGTTATCCAGACCATCGAACCTTAAATCAGGCGTATCTCGCAATCCGAAATAAGTTATTAGATGTAAAATATTTTATTTTGGGGTAGAACGAGCTACTTTAGCCTACCACCAAAAATGGATTAGAAAAGGCCCAGTCGACTACTGAAGTGATCCACACCATCGGCTCTTTAATCAGTCGTATCTCGTAAGCCGAAATGAGTTATCTGACGTAAAATATATGACTTTGGGGAAGAACGAGCTAATTTAGGCTACCACCAAAGATAGATCTGAAAAGGGTAGGTCGACGATAGAAGTTATTCAGACCATCAGACCTTAAATCCGACGTAACTCGCAATCCAGAATGAGTTATCTGATGTAAAATATATAATTTTGGGGTAGAACGAGCTCATTTTGCCTACCGCCAAAGCTGGATCTGAAAAGGCTCAGTCGACAACAGAAGTGATCTAGACCATCGGACCTTAAAGCAGGCGTATCTCGCAATTCGGAATGAGTTATCTAACGTAAAATATATGATTTTGGGGTCGAACGTGCTACTTTAGCGTACCGCAAAAGATGGATCGGAAAAGGCCAGGTCGACGACGAAAGTGATCTAGACCATCGGACCTTTAATCGGACGTATCTCACAATTCGGAATGAGTTATCCGACGTAAAATATATGATTTTGGGGTAGAACGAGCTACTTTAGTCTACCGCCAAAGATGGAACTGAAAAGGCGCTGTCGACGAGAGAAGTGATACAGACCATCATACCTTAAATCGGGCATATCTCGCAATCTGGAATGAGTTATCAGACGTAAAATATATGATTTAGGGGTAAATCGAGCTAGTTTCGCCTACAGCCAAAGATGGATCTAAAAATGCCCGGTCGATGACAGAAGTGATCCACACCATCGGAACTTAAATCGTGAGTATCTCACATTTCAGAATGAGTTATCTGACTTAAAATATATGATTTTTGGGTAGAACGAACTACTTTAGCCTACCGCCAATGATGGATCAAAAAAGGCCCGGTCGACGACAGAAGTGATCCAGACCATCGGACCTTAAATCGGGAGTATCTCGCATTCCGGAATGAGTTATCTGACGTAAAATATATAATTTTGGGGTAGAACGAGCTACTTTTTGGCCTACTGCCAAAGATGGATAAAAAAGGCCCGGTCGACGACAAAAGTGATCGAGACCATCGGACCATTAATCGGGCGTATTTCGTAATCCGGAACGAGTTATCTGATGTAAAATATTTGATTTTGGGGTGGAACGAGCTACTTTAGCCTGCCGCCAAAGATGGATCAGAAAAGGTCCGGTCGACGACAAAAGTGATCCAGACCATCGGATGTATCTCGTAATCCGGAATGAGTTATCTGACGTAAAATATATGATTTTGGGGTAGAACGAGCTACTTTAGCCTACCGCCAAAGACGGATCCGAAAAGTCCCAGTCGACGATAGAAGTGATACAAACCAACGGACCGTAAATAGGGCGTATCTCGCAATTCAGAATGATTTATCTGACATAAATTATATGATTTTGTTTTAGAACGAGCTACTTTATGTAAGACCCGTATCCTAGATCGTACAGTTCCGTAAGTTCCCGCGATCTTCCCTGATGAATTCCGGCAACCTTCTACCCTTAACCGGCAATTGAGCGTGACCCTGAGTTACACGTCGTCAGCTCGAGTCAATTCAACCCAAGACTAGTACCCTAGCGACCGCGCCGTCGCCGCGATTCTGATGCCGCGTCTCGTGCGCCGAGGCGATACCCAGGCCAGGAGATGTGAGGCCACGTTCAGTTCGAGGAAAACGTCCCGCGTTGCAAAACCCAAGAGAATCTCTACGACTTGTCACTTCAATCAATCAATCAATCACCTCATGTCAAGTACACATCACCTTTCACCCATCCCCAAGCAACCCCTAAAGTCAACACTCTCTCTCTCTCTCCACCCATCAAGTACACCTATCCATCACTCACATCCCATCCTTTCTCTTACTACAATTTCTCCCTCATTTTCTCCAAGCAACCCACGTCCATGGCTTCCATGGGGGAGAAGCTAGTATGGCCCACTTCCTATCTCCCATCTCCACCATCCAAGTTTGATCCCAACTATTAAAATTGTTCATTTAGAGCTCTAGCATGCATTGGCGGAAGAAGGAAGGAGAGATCTCGAGGTGGGTGTTTATCCGTCGATTTTTTTTTTAGTTTGATGGCCCACTTATCTTGGGACCCATCTTGATGTATGCATTGTGGTGAGGGGCCCATAGTGGCGGGGTTCCTCCACCATCCGATCTCTCTCTCTCTCTCTCTCTCTCTTGATGCGTGGCCCACCAATGATGCATGTGTTTCACTCATGCTATGGGGCCAATTGTGATGTTTCTATTGATCCACACCATCCATTGGTAGAGACGGTGGTTCCCGCACCAGCAGCACCTGATTGCAAAGATGCCAGCAAGTTCCGTGCGACCCTAATGTATGTGGGATAACATCCACACCGTCTGTCTCGTTGGAGAGGCCTCCTAAACATAGGCCTGCTGGGCCAGGTGCACTGGGCCTGTTGTCCAGCAGCAGGCGCTGGTGGAAGGAAAGACACAAATACCAGCTTGCTCTTTAGTTGGTGGGCCACACTCACGTGGCACCTTGATTTATGTGCTTTAAATCTGCACCATTTATCCAAATTTTCAGGTCATTTTTGGGCTGGACAGACCCAACGGCCAGCAACCCTCTATGTTTTGTTGTTTTATCCACATTGTCCAGCTATTTTGGGTGGAAATAAGGGATTGGCCCACCTCCTAGGTGACCCACATCCATGGGACCCACGTTGCATATGTGGTGCCCACGTTGTCCAGCATCTGGAACGTGGACCCATCATGATTTATGTGTGCGCCCATACCGTCCGTCCATGGGACCACATTAATTTATGTATTTGTCCACCGTCCAGCTAATGGACGTGTGACCCACTAATGATGTATGTATTTCATATCCGCACCGTCCATTGACGGTGGGACTCCACCGTGATGTATGTGTTTTCTTCACGCTGTCCGTCCGTGGGATGGCCCACCACGTTGGACCCAACTGCATGTGTTTTACCCACATCGTCCGTCCAGCGTCTCTGGACGCTGGACGCTAATGCTCCACTCTCCCACACACATACACTAATATATGTGTATATATATATATATGGTATATCATTATTATATAATATAATATATTATATTATAATGGTATGGTGGGTCACCCTCCCACGTGGGACCCACCTTTAACATATAAGATCTGCACCGTCCAGATAGATCTGGACGGTGGGCGCGCAGCCACTCCTCATTGCATATATATTATATATATATAATATTATATTTGATTATATAATATATGATAGTATATTATATAATATAATATACAGCTACGGTGGGCCACCCTCACGTGGGACCCACCGTACCTATAGCAGCTACCTAGCAGCTATGTTAATGTCAGCTGTAGCTGACGTGGGGAGAGATCCTCACCGTTTGGGATTCCTGCTGATGGATGGACCCATCCAAACCGTCCATCCGTTGATCCATCTAGACAAGGATCCCATGGTGCACGTGTTGCATTCCAACCGTCCATCCATCTTGCTGGCAGGAGCTAGCCACCGTGATGCACGTGTCGTATCCCTACCGCCCATCCATCTGACGTGATGGGCCACGTATGTGGACCCACTGATGTATGTGAACCGTCCATCCTTTTGGCTAATTCGCCTCAAGGCCTGAGACAAAAAAAAAAAAAAAAAAAGATAGATCCAGTTATCAGGTGGACCCCACCATCATGCATGTGTTGTAGCTACAACGTCCAACCATTTTGACAGATAATTTTAAGGCTTGAGATCAAAAATAAGACAAATATAGTATCATGTGGACCACATTGGAGAAACAGTGGGATTGAACGTCTACCATTGAAACCCCCTTGGGTTCTAAAATTTTGGACCAATATGATATTTGTTCTTCCTCTCATCCAGGTCATTGTGACCTTATGAACAGATTGGATGGAAAATAAATACTATGATGGGCCCATTGAGGTTTTAACAGTGGAAAATCATTACCTCTACTGTTATGTGTATAATGGTCCACATGATCCTTGGATATGATTTTTTTTTTTAGTAATACTCTTAATCAATCTCTAGGTGAATGGTGTGGATGATCTCGGGCCATTTAACTCGGCCCATTGATTCGGCCCACTTGGAATCGGCTCATTCAACTCAGCCCGTTTGTATCAGCCCATTTGTATAAGCCCATTTGTATCGGCCCATGTGATTCGGCCCATTTGTATCGGCCCATTTGAATCGGCCCATTTGATTCGGCCTGTTCGATGTATATTGGCCCATTGGTGCGATCTATATGATGCGGCCCACTTGATGTATTCGAGGCCCAGATACGTGGCCCATTTGATGTATATGATACCCATGTGTAGGGCCCGCATACTGTGTATTTGAGGCCCATGTGCAGGGCCCACCTGTCATGTATAGGAGACCCATTAATGCGGTCCACTTGATGTATGAGGCTCATTGGTGCAGATCGTGGATATGGTCTACTTAATGTATATTTAAGGCCCGTATTTGAAGCCCAGGTGCAGGGCCCACCTATTGTGTATTTAAGGCCCGTGTGATGAGGGGCCAATGTGATGTATTTGAGGCCCAAATGCAGGGCTCACTTGTTGTATATTCAAGGCCCGTTGAGATATGTGATTTTGCCATGATGTATGTGTTAGTGTTATTATATGATACCTCTTTGATTGTCAAATTTTGTGTGTCAAAACCTTGGTATGTTCTATGTCTTGGTGTGTTCTATGTTTAAGACAACCATGGACTCTTCAAGCGGCTTCAAGATATATTTCGAAGATATAAAGAAGAAGATATAAAGAAGAAGATATAAAGAAGACACGGTATTCTTTATTCACGCAAAGGTTATTCAAGTTCAAGATACAAGCAGTGTTTGAAGGTGTGAAGCTCAAAAGCAAACTCAAGATAAATGTTGGTGTCAAGTTTTTGGACGACTCGAACTTCAGGCTTCAAGTACTAAAAGATTTATCATTCGTTGAATGAAGTAGAGTTCAATGTCCATACTTCATTATTCAGGTTTGATAGACCATAGTCATTGACCTTAGGGTAGGTCATTTTGGATACATTATTCAAATATATTTAAACATGTGTTTGATCTGCTCTTAGACTAGTCCTGGTTCTGGTTCGACCAGTCCTAGCACTGGCTCGACCTGTCTAAGAATTTCCTAGGCCAGTCTTGAATTGTTCAAATTTATGGATTTTCTGGTTCGCTCACGACCAGTCTTGGAGTCTGCTCGACCGGTCGTGGGACGTCCTCGACTCGAACCTCGACCAGTCGTGGAGCCTCGATTCAAACTCCAGCGACTAAATTCACTGTCGCTCGACCAGTCGAGAAGGGGTCTCGACCGGTCGTGGACGACCTTCGACCAGTCGTGGACTGCCTACGACCAGTCGAACATCGGTTTTCCTGATTCCGCGCAGAAATTCAAAAATCTGTTTCTTCTAAGACCAGTCGTGGGAACTCCTAGACCAGTCGAAGACGAATTTCTGTAGCTATAAATAGCACACGAATTTCAGAGTTTAATCATCGAAAATTCTATCAAAGCAAGGCTCCACTCTGAGATAAGTCGTGTTTAAATTTAAGCTAATTTGCGCTTCATTCTAATTCCTTTTGTTAGCTTTTTGCATTTGATTTTATTCTAAATTCCAATCATATTTGAAAAGGGGAAATCGTGTATTCCTTCTTCTTGGAATTAAAATCAAATAGAGCTAGCCCTTTGTGATTTCATTTAAAATCAATTAGAACTTAGAACCTCAATAATTTGAGTATTGGACATTGAACTATCATCTCTACTCTGATCGGTTCTTCCGGGCTACTGCAAAAGGATAAGATCCAGGTATTCTACAATTCCTGTAATTTCTATTTTGGTTTTGTATGAGATTTGCCAGAAAAATCTCTATGTGTATGGTTATCTGAGGAGAGCCAGAAAACTCAGATTGTGGGGTTTTTTGAATTGTGTAAGCCCAAGTGATAAAACACAATTGTGAAGGTTTTTGGTGAACCTGTGAAAACCAGTTTTATTAGAGAACGCTAATATCCCCTGTGTGAGGATATTAGGAGTGGAGTAGCATTCTGTGTGGCTGTTTGAGAACAGTTGGTGAACACACAGGCGAACCACTATAACTTCTTGTCTTGTGGATTGAATGGTTATTTAATTCCTTATCTTTTATCATTCAGTTCTATTTTCCTTGTGGATGTGAATGTTGTAACAGTTTGAAATTACAAGCAAGTGTGGGAATGTTGTAATAATTTAGTGATTTATTTCTACAATTTATTTCCAGCAATTCTCTCTATTGATTCAAGCTTTAAATTCCAAAATTGTTCCAGCAAGGTTGCCCTGCCATTTTTATGGTGTATGGCTGTCCCTAGAACAAGACATTTGTAAATTCAATTTATTCAGTGCAGTTTGTATTTATTTCTTTATTCCTCTTTGATTTGAGAATTTGATACAAAGACATTTCTAGACATAAGGTTGTCCTACCATAAACATTGGGTTTTTGGTGAAAGGTTGTCCTTAGAACAACGTTTGTATCAACCTCTCAATTTCAATTGTTTGAGGTTGCATTTCATTTCTGCATTGCAATTTATTTAATTAGTTCATTGGCTATCATACTTTGTTTAATTCCGCTATTATAAGTTTTTATTTGGCATTGTCCTATTCACCCCCCCTCTAGGACATATAGCTTGGCCATTTCAAGTGGTATCAGAGCCTAATAGCTCGCTTTTAATTCTTTATATTTGGATTTATTTCCTGAGCTAACGATCTAAGCTATATATAATAATGTCAAATTTTGATAGCCTCTCAGTCACTAGGCCTCCACCATTTGATGGCTCCAACTATGCTTATTGGAAAGCCAGAATGAGGATCTTCCTCAAATCAATGGATGAGAGTGTGTGGCAAGCCACAGTGACTGAATGGAATCCTCCTGTCATGGAAGTAACTGGAATTGATGGTTCTAAATCTATGAAAATTACACCATACTTTCAATGGACCACTCTTCAGAAAAGTGAGAGTAGTGCTAATGCTAAAGCACTTAATGCAATTACTTGCGCACTATCACCGGATGAGTTCAAAAGAATCATATCCTGTGATACTGCAAAGCAAGCTTGGGATATTTTAGAAATGACACATGAGGGTACATCGATTGTCAAAAAATCTAAAGTCCAACTCCTCACAACTAAATTTGAAGAAATTCATATGGAGGAGAATGAAATGTTTATGGACTTCTATACTAGATTAAATGACATTGTAAACTCAATGTGGGGTCTTGGTGATAAAATCCCAGAAAATAAAGTGTGTGCAAAAATTCTACGCTCTCTTCCTGAACGGTTCAATTCTAAAGTAACCGCAATCCAGGAACTTCGTGACACGGACAAAATGAAGGTGGAAGAACTCGTTGGGTCTCTACAAACTTATGAATTAAATTTTAAAGCTCCTAAAGGAAAATCAATTGCTTTGAAATCTTCCAAAAATACGGTAGAAGATAAATCCGATTCTGAAGATGACTTAGCTCTTATTGCAAAAAGATTTTACAAAATTTTTAAAAGTAAGAAAAGAGTTGATTTTCAAAAATCAAATGATAAAAAGAAGTTTAGATCTAAAACTCGAAAATCTTTGAAAGACAGTCAGTGTTACAACTGTCATGAGTATGGGCATCTAGCAAACAAATGTCCTAATAAGGACAAACCCAAAAAGAAGGGTATGTTGGCTACATGGGATGAATCATCTGACTCTGAAGTTTCTTCTGAATCAGAAGATTCTGAAACCGAGTCGGGCAATGAGGTAAAAGCCCTTATGACTCTAGCTAAGTTTACCTTCTCTGATCACGATGATTCTACTAGTGAAGAAAATTTGGATAATGATCATGAGAATGAAGAAGATCTTCAAGATGCTTACAATGCCTTATACAAAGAGAGTTGTAAAATTGCTGTGAAGCTTAAACTTCAGAGAGAAAAATTTTCTAAACTTAGAGATTGTTTTGACTTGCTTGTTTTAGAAAAATCTCAAATATCAGATTATTTTGAAAAATCAAAAAGCGATTTAGAATTCAAAAACTCTCTGATTGTTGATTTAAAATCTGAAATTGAGAGACTAAAAAATGAAGTGTCTTCTCTTCTGAATTCAAAGGAAACTTGGAGGTATGCCCAAGGTGATTCTAAATTAGAAAAACTTCTATCCGGTTCAAAAAAATGTGGCGATAGATCCGGGTTGGGATATGATAAAACAATACCTCATAAACAGAAGAATTCTCCACCTAAATTCGTGAAAGGAGAATCCTCTAATTCAAAAGAGAAAAACACTTCACAAGGTTTTGTCAAAACAACAAAAAATTTTCAAAAACCTAGAAGCAGCTATGTCAACTTCAAAAATCAGATGAAAAATCCTTTAGCTGAAAAAATAGTTGATTTACTCAAGGAACTTTTAAAATCTAACTCTGTAAGTCACTCTTACAAATATAAACAAAAGAAGACCAACTATGTTCCTAAACCTAAAACTGTTATGAAATGGGTTCCTAAAGTTGACTGCTTGGTTGCTCACACTGCTTTCAAAGCAACTAGCCTTTCAAAGTGGTACCTAGACAGTGGTTGCTCCAGGCATATGACTGGTGACAAAGCTCTTTTCACCGATCTACAAGATATGACTGATGGGTCAGTCACATTTGGTGATGGTAGCAATTGCAAAATTATTGGCCAAGGTACGGTTCAACTCTATAATCTACCCTTATTTAAGAATGTTTTATATGTTGAGGGTTTAAAACACAACTTGTTAAGCATATCTCAAATATGCGATAACAATCATAGTGTGAAGTTTTCCAATCAAGGTTGTGAGATTATAGACAAAAAGGGGTCTGTGATATTAACTGGTCTCAGAACTTCTGAAAACTGCTATATAGTGAGAAATGACAGCTCATCTAACCAAATGTGTTACATGGTCCATACCAATGAAACTGAATTATGGCATAAACGCCTTGGACATGTACACTACCGGAATTTATATAGATTGAGCAAAGAAGAACTAATAAGAGGTCTACCAAAGATTCAAAAAGTAGATAAAATATGTGGTGAATGCCAGTATGGTAAACAAACTAGGAGATCTCACAAAAAGGTGAACTCAAATACCACATCAAGACCACTCGAACTTCTCCACATGGATCTAATAGGACCAACTAGAACGGAAAGTCGAGGTGGTAAAAAATATATTCTGGTTATTGTAGACGATTACACCAGATTCACTTGGGTTTCATTTTTAAAGGACAAATCAGAAACCCTTGATGAAGTGAAAAAGATAATAAACGGATCCAAACTGAAAAATGTTCTCAAGTGAGTAAGATCCGAAGTGATCATGGATCCGAATTTGAAAATAGCGGTTTTGAGAAATTCTGTAATGATCATGGAATATCACATGAATTCTCTGCACCTAAAACTCCACAACAAAATGGCATTGTGGAAAGAAAAAATAGAGTTCTTCAAGAAATGGGAACTGTTATGCTAAATAGCATGAAGGTTTCTAAGAATTTATGGGCTGAGGCGATTAATACTGCTTGCTATATTATTAATCGTGTTTATACTTGCAAATCAAATAATAAAACGCCCTATGAAATGTGGTTTGACAAAAAACCTACAGTCAAATATTTTCGCGTTTTTGGCAGTAAGTGTTATATTTTACGTGACCGGGAAAACTTGGAAAAATTTGATACAAAAAGTGATGAAGGATTATTCTTAGGATATTCATTAAACAGTCGTGCATATCGTGTACTGAACAAAAGGACCGGAGTTATTCAAGAGTCAATCAATGTGGTCATAGATGATCACTTAAATACTTCGGCCCTAGTTCAGATAATGATGAAGTTCTCATAATTGAAAAACCAGAAACTTCATCAAGTGAATCTAATCATGATGTGAGGACTGTCAAAGATCATCCAACTACACAAATCCTTGGAAATCCTCTCACAGGTGTACGCACTCGTAGACAATTAGAAGATTTTTGTAATTACGTGTGTTTCACATCTCAGATAGAACCGGTTAATGTAAAAGAAGCTCTTTCTGATGAAAACTGGATAGTTGCGATGCAGGAAGAACTTAATCAATTTGTTCGTAACGATGTCTGGTATCTTGTTCCAAGACCGAAAGATAAACATATTATTGGAACAAAATGGATTTTCAAAAATAAGTCTGATGAATTGGGAAATATTATTCGAAACAAGGCAAGACTGGTTGTGCAAGGGTACACTCAAATTGAAGGTATCGATTTTGAGGAAACTTTCGCTCCAGTTGCACGCCTTGAATCAATCAGATTATTTATATCCATTGCATGTTTTAGAAAGTTTAAGATTTATCAAATGGATGTAAAGAGTGCTTTTCTTAATGGTGATTTACATGAAGAGGTTTATGTTGAACAACCTACAGGGTTTGAAGATCCTAAGTTTTCTAATCATGTTTATCGCCTTAAGAAAGCTCTCTATGGGTTGAAACAAGCTCCCAGGGCATGGTATGAAAAATTGACTAAGTTTTTACTGGGTCACAATTTTCAAATGGGTAGTGTTGATAAAACACTCTTTGTTAAAAAGCAGAACAATGATATTTTAATGGTTCAAATCTATGTTGATGATATAATTTATGGATCAACTTGTACTGACATGACTGTTGAGTTTGCAGATCTAATGAAATCTGAATTTGAGATGAGTATGGTCGGAGAATTAAACTATTTTCTAGGATTGCAAGTTAAACAGCAATCTGATGGAATTTTTATTTCTCAAACTAAATATGCTCTAAATTTAGTTAAGAAGTTCGGATTTGAAAATGGTAAGAATTTTGATACTCCTATGAGTACTTCTCTAAAGCTCTCAAAAGACTCTACAGGTAAAGATATAGATCCTAAACTATATCGAAGCATGATTGGTAGTTTACTGTATTTAACAGCAAGTAGACCTGATATTGCTTTTAGTGTTGGAATTTGTGCTAGATATCAGTCTAATCCTAAAGAATCTCATTTGACTGCTGTTAAACGCATTATTCGTTATGTTGCAAGTTCAGTTAATCTGGGTCTTTGGTATCCCTTTGATACTAGTGTTCAATTGGCTGGGTTCTCGGATGCTGATTGGGCTGGTAATATGGATGACAGAAAGTCAACCAGTGGTGGTTGCTTTTACATTGGAAATTGCATAGTTTCTTGGTTCAGCAAGAAACAGAGTTCCATTTCACTCTCAACTGCTGAGGCTGAATACATTGCTGCAGGAAATGAATGTACTCAGTTAGTCTGGATGAAACGCATGTTAAGTGATTATGGTATTGCACAAGACTCGATAGTTTTATATTGTGATAATTCAAGTGCAATTAATATTTCCAAAAATCCAATCCAGCATTCACGAACTAAGCATATTGACATTAGATTTCACTATATTCGTGAACTTGTTGAAGAAAAAGTAATTTGTTTAGAATATATTCCAACCGAGAAACAACTTGCTGACATTTTCACCAAACCACTCGATAAATGCAGGTTCAATAAATTGAAATTTGATCTCGGTATGTGTAATATAAGATGATTGATTATGCATTTTGTTAAAAAATTTTTTTTTTTTAAAAAAATAATAAAATTAAAAAAAATAAAAAAAATGCATGTTTTGGTCTTACACGACCAGTCGAGGATAGTCTCGACCAGTCGTGGTTAGACCGGTCGAGGACTAATCAAGACCGGTCGTGTATCGCGCTGGTTCCTTTATTTGGGAAAAAATCATTTTTTCCTCATTTCCCTCTTCTTCTCCAACGGGCTTAGCTTCGACCGGTCGTACCCATCTATGGGATTTCTCCAGGTTTGAGTATTTCTCTTGATTTTATTGAAGAATCTTGAACATTGCTTCTTGTCTTCCTTGTTAGTGTTGATTATTTCTTATTTCCTTCAAGGGTTTGGGGTTTTCTTCCTCATTTTCTGATTTGGTTGAAACCCATCTTGTTTTTCTTGAAATTTCTTCAATCTTTTCAAGAATATGGATGTTAGAGGTAAAAAGCGAACTAGTAGAGGTGCTTCTTCATCTAGGTCTAATGTTGTTTCTCGCCGTCATCTTAGAGATCCTAATGATGACCCTCCACAAGTTCGTGATTTTTGTACTAAGAAGGTTATTGTTGAGAAAGCAGTTAGTATTAATCATATTGCTCAATTTAATCTTGTTCCTCTCCTTCAATCTGTTGGTTGGGTTAACATTTTGAACTGGGGAGGGCCGGCATTTCAGTCAATTGCTCAGGCCATGGTTGCATGTATTACAGACTTTTCTCTTGAGGAATTAACTTTTATTGTTACTACAAGAGAAGGGCCTTTTACTGTGGATCGTCATTTGATTTCTGGCTTAATGGATATTCCAGTAAATGATGATGGAATCCATCCTTCCACATTGGGTGATAAAGTTACTGAATCTGAGAAACGTCTATTTACTAGAGCCCTTTGTAATATGGATGCACCTTGGTCTGTCAATGGTACTGTTCTCAAGTCCAGGTGGCTGTTGCCCAGATATAGAGTTCTTCATCGTATTTTTACATCTAATGTGTATCCTCGGGCTGGTAACAAAACTGAGTTGACTCTTCTGATGGTTCGTATACTGTACTCAATCATTAGTGGTGCCAATGTGTTCTTACCTTCGTTGATCTGTTATTCTATTATTCAGTTTCGGTCTCAGCCTGGTCATGGTGACATTCCATTTGGATATTTGTTAAATGTCTTAGCTACTCATATGTTGGTCACTATGCCTGTTGGTGAAGCTCCTATCCAACACCTTATTTTCAACAACTCCAACCTAAACAAAATAAAGTTGAGATTGGCCGCTGGTCAAGTTGATAATGTCGAAGGTGGTGGAGCTGCTGGAGTTGGAGATGCGAATGAAGGAGATGATCTTCCTGATGAGGATATCAACATGGATGATCTTTTTTATGATATTGAGTCTGCATCTGAAGATGATCCTGATTTTGTTCCTTCTAATTTCGATGCACGTTTAAGTGCATTAGAAGAAAAGGTAGAAAATATGCATGTTGGCCATAATGCACAATTTAAGAAAATGCATAAGTATTTGAGGCGCTTACAGAAAGGCCTTCATCATATTGATGCTACCATTCCTGCTCCTTCTTCAGGATCTGATTAAATGTTTTTTAACTATAGTTTGAACTGATTTCACTTTGCATTTCTCTTAGTACTGTTAAACTTATAACTGTGACTTTGGTTTGTAATATTTCTCCTAACACTTTTATGCACATTCTCTATTTTACTTCTTGAGCTTATGGATCTTCCTTTGTCATATTTTTGACAAAAAGGGGGAGAGAAGAATGGTATGTGTGCATCAATCCTTAATGGGGAGTCTTATTGAGGGGGAGTAATTCATCTCTCATATTGTATATGGTTGTCATGTGTTGACACAACTGATTCATGATTCTCTATTGTGCTTTTATATATATGTTTTGTCACAAATTTGCCAAAGGGGGAGATTGTTAGTGCTATTATATGATACCTCTTTGATTGTCAAATTTTGTGTGTCAAAACCTTGGTATGTTCTATGTCTTGGTGTGTTCTATGTTTAAGACAACCATGGACTCTTCAAGCGGCTTCAAGATATATTTCGAAGATATAAAGAAGAAGATATAAAGAAGACACGGTATTCTTTATTCACGCAAAGGTTATTCAAGTTCAAGATACAAGCAGTGTTTGAAGGTGTGAAGCTCAAAAGCAAACTCAAGATAAATGTTGGTGTCAAGTTTTTGGACGACTCGTACTTCAGGCTTCAAGTACTAAAAGATTTATCATTCGTTGAATGAAGTAGAGTTCAATGTCCATACTTCATTATTCAGGTTTGATAGACCATAGTCATTGACCTTAGGGTAGGTCATTTTGGATACATTATTCAAATGTATTTAAACATGTGTTTGATCTGCTCTTAGACTAGTCCTGGTTCTGGTTCGACCAGTCCTAGCACTGGCTCGACCTGTCTAAGAATTTCCTAGGCCAGTCTTGGAATTGTTCAAATTTATCGGATTTTCTGGTTCGCTCACGACCAGTCTTGGAGTCTGCTCGACCGGTCGTGGGACGTCCTCGACTCGAACCTCGACCAGTCGTGGAGCCTCGATTCAAACTCCAGCGACTAAATTCACTGTCGCTCGACCAGTCGAGAAGGGGTCTCGACCGGTCGTGGACGACCTTCGACCAGTCGTGGACTGCCTACGACCAGTCGAACATCGGTTTTCCTGATTCCGCGCAGAAATTCAAAAATCTGTTTCTTCTAAGACCAGTCGTGGGAACTCCTAGACCAGTCGAAGACGAATTTCTGTAGCTATAAATAGCACACGAATTTCAGAGTTTAATCATCGAAAATTCTATCAAAGCAAGGCTCCACTCTGAGATAAGTCGTGTTTAAATTTAAGCTAATTTGCGCTTCATTCTAATTCCTTTTGTTAGCTTTTTGCATTTGATTTTATTCTAAATTCCAATCATATTTGAAAAGGGGAAATCGTGTATTCCTTCTTCTTGGAATTAAAATCAAATAGAGCTAGCCCTTTGTGATTTCATTTAAAATCAATTAGAACTTAGAACCTCAATAATTTGAGTATTGGACATTGAACTATCATCTCTACTCTGATCGGTTCTTCCGGGCTACTGCAAAAGGATAAGATCCAGGTATTCTACAATTCCTGTAATTTCTATTTTGGTTTTGTATGAGATTTGCCAGAAAAATCTCTATGTGTATGGTTATCTGAGGAGAGCCAGAAAACTCAGATTGTGGGGTTTTTTGAATTGTGTAAGCCCAAGTGATAAAGACACAATTGTGAAGGTTTTTGGTGAACCTGTGAAAACCAGTTTTATTAGAGAACGCTAATATCCCCTGTGTGAGGATATTAGGAGTGGAGTAGCATTCTGTGTGGCTGTTTGAGAACAGTTGGTGAACACACAGGCGAACCACTATAACTTCTTGTCTTGTGGATTGAATGGTTATTTAATTCCTTATCTTTTATCATTCAGTTCTATTTTCCTTGTGGATGTGAATGTTGTAACAGTTTGAAATTACAAGCAAGTGTGGGAATGTTGTAATAATTTAGTGATTTATTTCTACAATTTATTTCCAGCAATTCTCTCTATTGATTCAAGCTTTAAATTTCAAAATTGTTCCAGCAAGGTTGCCCTGCCATTTTTATGGTGTATGGCTGTCCCTAGAACAAGACATTTGTAAATTCAATTTATTTAGTGCAGTTTGTATTTATTTCTTTATTCCTCTTTGATTTGAGAATTTGATACAAAGACATTTCTAGACATAAGGTTGTCCTACCATAAACATTGGGTTTTTGGTGAAAGGTTGTCCTTAGAACAACGTTTGTATCAACCTCTCAATTTCAATTGTTTGAGGTTGCATTTCATTTCTGCATTGCAATTTATTTAATTAGTTCATTGGCTATCATACTTTGTTTAATTCCGCTATTATAAGTTTTTATTTGGCATTGTCCTATTCACCCCCCCTCTAGGACATATAGCTTGGCCATTTCAGTATGTAATAATGTTTATGTGGGCCACTCCTTGGGAGCAATGTTGTATGAATGGTCACATTGATGGGCAATGATGGTTTAATGTCAACATTGTGACCTTCCATTAAGCCTTGTTAGGCCATTCTTACCCATCTCGATTGTCATGACCGGTTACTGACTCCGATTGTCGTGGCAGATTGCCGATTCCGATTGATGTGACCGATTTGCCAATTCTAATTATCGATCGATTCCGATTGTCGTGACCGATTACCAACTCCGATTGCCGTGATTGATTTGCCGATTCTGATTATCGATCAATCCGATTGTCGTGACCAATTTGCCGATTCTGATTATCGATCGATCCGATGTCATGACTGATTTGTTGATTCTGATTATCGATCGATTTCGATTATCGTGACCGATTACCAACTCCGATTACCGTGACCGATTTGTCATTCTGATTATCGATCGATCCGATCGTCTTGACCGATTTGCCGATTCTGATTATCGATTGATTCCGATTGTCGTGACTGATTACCAACTTCGATTGCCGTGACCGATTTGCCGATTCTGATTATCGATCGATCCTACCGTCGTGACCGATTTGCCGATTCTGATTATCGATCGATCGATCCGAACGCCGTGACCAATTTGCCGATTCTGATTATCGATCGATCCGATTGTCGTAACTGATTTGTCGATTTTGATTATCGATCGATTCCGATTGTCGTGACCGATTACCGACTCTGATTGCCTTGACCGATTTACTGATTCTGATTATCGATCAATCCCGATTGTCGTGACCGATTCCGATTGACTTGACCGATTTACCGATTCTGATTATCGACCGATCCCGATTGTCGAGGCCAAGTATCAAGGCCGACTCCGATTATCAAGGCTGAGTCTGAGTGTCGATTTCGATTGTCGAGACCTATATGGTGTATATGCGACTCGTAGTTGAGGCCCATTGTGATGTATGTTAGGCCCATGTGAAAGGCCCATCGTGATGTGTATGAAGCTCTTGAGTGAGGCCTATGGTGTTGTATATTTGGCCCTTGTGTGAGGTTATGGGTCCACTATATGTTAGGATTATGAGGGTCATTCCTCGGGGGCAATGTTGGTTAAATGTCCGCATTGTCGAGGTCGATTGTTAATGCCGGTTATTGATACTGATTATGAGTATGTGACAGCATAACATCATGATACATGCCCATATGCATCATCTGCATATTTGTTATGAGATGTGGTTGATCATTGCATATGTCATGGGCAGGTTGTTATGAGACTCCCTGATAGGCAGAGGTCATCTCACATGAGCGCACGGTATGCGCAGGATTGACGCATGACTGAATTGTATGACTCATGCATCTTGCATTGTGTGTTATGATTACTGTACGCCCTAGTGACATCAAGGTCATAGCCTCCACAGGCATATCGTGGGTGGCCAGATGGGACACCGGAAATGTTTGGTTCGAGCATCGGGTTGTCATAGATGGCCCTGGGTGAAAATCCCTAAAACCCTCTTAGTACCAGAGGACGCCCCAACGTCGAGACCGAGTGGATATACATGAGCGCCCGAGTGCCGAATACCAGGAGGCTACGTCTTCCACTGTGTCGTGGTCGGTTGGGAGGGGTTGTGGCCTTACCCGATCGAGCGTAGGGGGCATTGCTAGGCTGGGTGTGACCAGCTTGAGGAATATGTCCGCTATCGAAGTGCTGAATATGTATTGACAGACTATTGGCCAGGCAGATAGTGAGGTCACTTAGATTGTGCGGCTGGGAGAGCGGCAGTGCTATTTGGAGTGTACTAAACCCCGGTGATGATCCCAGAGATGAACTGTACTGATATGTGGACTTATTGGGCAGGAATTGCATACTCATTCATTCATTCATTCACTATCCACTCGGGCTGGTGGTGCGCAACTAACTGTTGTGTACCTTCGCATGGCCAGGATTTCGTTTGGGCGCGCGACTAACCTGAGATCAGGAGTCTACTACATTGAGTTTGGCTATCCAAATTTAGGTATGGGACTAGTTTGGATAGAAGTCCCTTGTGATGGACCCCATAGCTTGCGATACTACGTACTATCATCCCAACTCACTCCAGCTTGGTCATTTCATTCACACCGCATATTACATTGCAACCGCAGTACTTAGTATTGATATGGCAGTTAGCATTCATGCCTTGCATTGCATAGCCTTAGTACGGTTGATGACACTCATAGACTTATCAGTGTATTTCCGCTTATTTCGATATTGTATGATTTATGGCATTGTATCCTTGGCATCTAATATTTGGCTCTCTTTGATTCCTCATTTGCATAGCTGATTTGTATTGCGTACCCTGATATTGTATGGCTCATGGACTTGTCAGTACTTCCGTTTACTCTGATTACTCTGATATTGCTTACTCGGCACTTATCTTGCGCACACACTTTCACCACCCACTAAGCTTTCTATAAGCTTATGCACGATAGAGGCATGCAGGTGACGTTAGGTTGCAGCAGCATCGAGCTTGGAGCGTGCAGCGGTCTTCTGGAGCTTGATTTTTTATTTATGTATTTCCCTTTCAGCATTGTACTCAAATAATTATATTAGTGGATATGTGATGATGATGTTGCCTTTGTGAATTCGGTAATCTTGTGGTTATACTTATTATGAGTTAAATGTACATTGGAAAATCCTCCTTGTAGGATCACATGATCGGAATCTGGCGTATGAATGCTAGGAGCCGAGAATGGGGTACTATGGAAGCTGTCGGCACCGGATTCGGCAATTGGGATTCTAGTGAATCTGATTTCTGGATTTGGGGTGTGACACTTTAGCCTAACGCCAAAGATGGATCTGAAAAGAGCCGGTTAACAACAGAAGTGATCCAGACCATCGGACCTTAAATCGGGTGTATCGGGCAATCCGGAATGAGTTATCTGACTTAAAATATGTGATTTTGGGGTAAAATGAGCTACTTTAGCATATTGCCAAAGATGGATCTGAGAAGGCCCGATCGATGACAGAAGTGATCCAGATCATCGAACCTTAAATCGGGCGTATCTTGCAATCCGGAATGAGTAATATGACGTAAAATATATGATTTTGGGGTAGAACGAGCTACCTTAGCATATGGCCAAAGATGGATCAGAAAAGGCCCGGTCGATGACAGAAGTGATCCAAACCATCGGACCTTAAATCGAGCGTATCTCGCAATCCGGAATGACGTAAAATATATGATTTTGGGGTAGAACGAGCTACTTTAGCCTACCGCCAAAGACGGATCTAAAAAGGCCCGGTCGACGATAGAAGTGATCCAGACCATCGGACCTTTAATCGAGCGTATCTCGCAATCCGGAATGAGTCATCTGACGTAAAATATATAATTTTAGGGTAGAACGAGCTACTTTAGCCTACCGCTAAAGATGGATCTTAAAAGGCCCGGTCGACGACAGAAGTGATCCAGACCATCGGACCTTAAATCGGGCGTATCTCGCAATCCAGAATGAGTTATCTGACATAAAATATATGATTTTGGGGTAGAACGAGCTACTTTAGCCTCCCGCCAAAACTGGATCGGAAAAGGCCAGGACGATGACAGAAGTGATCCAGACTATAGGACCTTAAATTGAGCGTGTCTCGCAATCCGAAATTAGTTATCTGACGTAAAATATATGATTTTGGGGTAGAACGAGGTACATTAGTCGACTGCCAAAGACTGATCGGACTAGTCCCGGTCGACGATAAGTGATCTTGACCATCGGACCTTAAAACGGGCGTATCTTGCAATCCAGAATGAGTTATCTGACGTAAAATATATGATTTTGGGGTAGAATTAGCTACTTTATCCTACCGCCAAAGATGGATCTGAAAAGGCCCGGTCGACGACGGAAGTGATCCACACCATCTGACCATAAATCGGGAGTATCTCGCATTCCAAAATGTGTTATTTGACGTAAAATATATGATTTTTGGGTAGAACGAGCTAATTTAGGCTACAGCTAATGATGGATAAGAAAAGGCCCGGTTAATGACAGAAGTGATCCAGACCATTGGACCTTAAATCGGGCGTATCTCGCAATCCGGAATGAGTTATCTGATGTAAAATATCTAATTTTGGGGCAAAAGGAGCGACTTTTGCCTACCGCCAAAGATGCATAAAAAAAGGCCCGGTCGACGACAGAAATGATCCAGACCATCGGACCATAAATCAGGCGTATCTTACAATCCAGAACGAGTTATCTGACGTAAAATATATGATTTTGAGGTAGAATGAGCTACTTTAGCCTACCGCCAAAGATGGATTAGAAAAGGCCCGGTCGACGACAGAAGTGATCCAGACCATCGAACCTTAAATCGGACGTATCTCGCAATCCGGAATGAGTTATCTGACTTAAAATATATGATTTTGGGGTAGAACGAGATACTTTAGCCTACTGACAAAGACAGATCTGAAAAGTCCCGGCCAACGATAGAAGTGATACAGACCAACGGACCGTAAATCGGGCGTATCTCGCCATTCGGAATGAGTTATCTGACGTAAATTACATGATTTTGTGGTGGAACGAGCTACTTTATCATAACGCCAAAGATTTATTTGAAAGAGCCGGTCAACGACAGAAGTGATCCAGACCATCGGACCTTAAATCAGGTGTATCGGGCAATCCAGAATGAGTTATCTAACGTAAATTATATGATTTTGGGGTAGAACGAGCTACTTTAGCATACCGCCAAAGATGGATATGAAAAGGCGCGGTCAACGACAGAAGTTATCCAGACCATCGAACTTTAAATCGGGCGTATCTGGCAATCCGAAATGAGTTATATGACGTAAAATATATGATTTTGGTTTAAAACGAGCTACTTTAACCTATGGCCGAAGATGGATCAGAAAAGGCCCGATCGATGATAGAAGTGATCCAGACCATCGGACCTTAAATCGAGTGTATCTCACAATTCAGAATGACATAAAATATATGATTTTGAGGTAGAACGAGCTACTTTTGCATATGGCCAAAGACGGATATAAAAAGGCCCGGTTGACGACAGAAGTGATCCAGACCATCAGACCTTTAATCGGATGTATCTCGCATTTCGGATGAGTATCTGACGTAAAATATATGATTTTGTGGTAGAACGGGCTACTTTAGGCTACCACCAAAGTTGGATCTGAAAAGGCCCGATTGAAGACGGAAGTGATCCGACCATCGGACCTTAAATCGGGAATAACTCGCAATTCGGAATGAGTTATCTGACGAGACATATATAATTTTGGGGTAGAACGAGCTACTTTTGCCTACGGCGAAAGCTGGATCTGAAAATGCACGGACGCCGACAGAAGTGATCCAGACCATCGGACCTTAAATCCTGCGCATCTCACAATCTGGATTGAGTTATCTGACGAAAAATATATGATTTTGGGGTAGAACGAGATCCTTTAGCCTACCGCCAAAGATGGATCTGAAAAGGTGACAGAAGTGATCAAGACCATCAGACCTTAAATCAGTTATAACTTGCAATCCAGGATGAGTTATCTGATGTAAAATATAAAATTTTGGGGTAGAACGAGCTACTTTAGCATACCGCCAAAGCTGGATCTAAAAAGGCCCGGTCGACAACAGAAGTGATACAGACCATCGGACCTAAAATCGGGCGTATCACGCAATCTGAAATGAGTTATCTAATGTAAAATATATGATTTTGGGGTAGAACGAGGTACATTAGCCTACTGCAAAAAATGGATCAGAAAAGGCCAGGTTGACGACAAAAGTGATCCAGACTATCAGACCTTAAATCGGGCGTGTCTCGCAATCCGGAATTAGTTATCTAACGTAAAATATATGATTTTGGGGTAGAACGACCTACTTTAGCCTACTGCCAAAGATGGATCAGAAAAGGCCCGATCGACGACAGAAGTGATAAAGACCATCGGACCTTAAATAGGGCGTGTCTCACAATTCAAAATGAGTTATCTGACATAAAATATATGATTTTGGGGTAGATTAAGCCACTTTATAATACCGCCAAATATGGATCAGAAAAGGCCCGGTCGACGACAGAAGTGATCCAAACCATCGGACCTTAAATCGGTAGTATCTCGCATTCCGGAATGAGTTATTTAATGTAAAATATATGATTTTTGGGTAGAATGAGCGACTTTACCCTACCACCAATGATGGATTAGAAAAGGCCCATTCGACAACAGAAGTGATCCAGACCATTGAAACTTAAATAGGGCGTATGTCACAATCTGGAATGAGTTATCTGACATAAAATATATAATTTTAGGGTAGAACGAGCTACTTTAGCCTACCACCAAAGATGGATAAAAAAAAAGGCCCGGTCGACGACAGAAGTGATCCAGACCATCAGACTATAAATCGGGCATATCTCGCAATTCGGAATGAGTTATCTGACGTAAATTATATGATTTTGCGGTAGAACGAGCTACTTTAGCATAACGCCAAAGATAGATCTGAAAAGTGCCGGTCAACGACAGAAGTGATCCAGACCATCGGACCTTAAATCGGGTGTATCGGGCAATCTGGAATGAGTTATCTGACATAAAATATATGATTTTGGGGTAGAACGAGCTACTTTAGCATACCGCCAAAGATGTATCTGAATAGGCCCGGTCGACGACAGAAGTGATCCAAACCATCGGTCCTTAAATCGGGCATATCTCGCTATCCAGAATGAGTCATCTGAAGTAAGTTATATGATTTTGGGATAGAAATAGCTACTTTAGCCTACCGCCAAAGATGGATCCAAAAAGGCCCGGTCGACGACAGAAGTGATCCAGACCATCGGACCTTTAATCTAGCGTCTCTCGCATTCCGGATGAGTTATCTGACATAAAATATATGATTTTGGGGTAGAACGAGCTACTTTAGTCTATCGCCAAAGATGGATTGGAAAAGGGTCGGTCGATGACAAAAGTGATCTAGACCATCGAAACTTAAATTGGGCATATCTCGCAATCCGGATTAGTTATCAGACATATAATATATGATTTTGAGGTAGAACGAGCTACGTTCGCCTACCTCCAAAGATGGATCTGAAAAGTCACGGTAGACAACAGAAGTGATCCAAACCATCGGACCTTAAATCGGGCGTATCTCGCAATACAGAGTGAGCTATCTGACGTAAAATATATGATTTTGGGGTAGAACAAGCTACTTTAGCCTAATGCCAAAGACTGATCTTAAAAGTCCCGGTTGACGAAAAGTGATCCAGACCATCGGCTCTTGAATCGGGCGTATCTCGCAAGCCAGAATGAGTTATCTGACGTAAAATATATGATTTTGGGGTGGAACAAGCTACTTTAGCCTACTGCCAAAGATGGATCTGAAAAGGTCCGGTCGACGACAGAAGTCATACAAACTATCGGACCTTAAAACGGGCATTTCTTGCAATCCAGAATGAGTTATTTGACGTAAAATATATGATTTTGGTGTAGATCGAGATACTTTAGCCTACCGCCAAAGTTGGATCTGAAAAGGTCCGGTTGACGACGGAAGTGATCTAGACCATTAGACCATAAATCGGGCATAACTCACAATTCGGAATGAGTTATCTGACGAGATATATATAATTTTGGGGTGGAACGAGATACTTTAGCATACGGCAAAAGCTGGATCTGAAAATGCATGGTTAATAATAGAAGTGATCCAGACCATCGTACCTTAAATCGGGCGCATCTCACAATCCGAAATGAGTTATCTAACGTAAAATATATGATTTTGGGCTAGAACGAGCTAATTTAGCCTACCGCCAAAGATGGATCAGAAAAGGCATGGTTGACGACAGAAGTAATCCAGACCATCGGACCTTAAATCGGGCATATCTCATAATTCGGAATGAGTTATCTGACGTAAAATATATAATTTTGAGGTAGAAATAGCTACTTTAGCCTACCGCCAAAGACGGATCTAAAAAGACCCGCGCGATGACAGAAGTGATAGAGACCATCGGACCTTTAATCTGGCGTATCTCGCATTCCGGATGAGTTATCTGACGTAAAATATATGATTTTGGGGTAGAACGAGCTACTTTTGCCTATAGCCAAAGATGAATATGAAAAGGCCCGGTTGACGACAGAAGTGATCAAGACCATCGGACCTTAAATCGGGTGTACCTCGCAATCCAGCATTAGTTATCTGATGTAAAGTATAAAATTTTTGGGTAGAACGAGCTACTTTAGACTACCGCCAAAGCTAAATCTGAAAAGGTCCGGTCGACGACAGAAGTGATCCAGACCATCGGACCTTAAATTGGGCATATCACGGAATCTGGAATAAGTTATCTAACGTAAAATATATGATTTTGGGGTAGAACGAGGTACTTCAGCCTACGGCCAAAAATGGATCGGAAAAGGCTAGGTCGATGACAGAAGTGAACCAGACTATCAGACCTTAAATCGGGCGTGTCTCGCAATCTAGAATTAGTTATCTGACGTAAAATATATGATTTGGGGGTAGAACGAGCTAGTTTAGCCTACTGCCAAAGTTGGATCAGAAAAGGCTCGGTCGACGACAGAAGTGATCCACACCATCGGACCTTAAAACGGGCGTATCTCGCAATCCGAAATGAGTTATATGACGTATAATATATGATTTTGGGGTAGAACGAGCTACTTTAGCCTACGACCAAAGATGGATCAGAAAAGCCCCGGTTGATGACAGAAGTGATCCGGACCATCGGACCTTAAATCGGGTGTGTCTCCCAATCCGGAATGAGTTATTTGAAGTAAAATATATGATTTTGGGGTAGATAGAGCTACTTTAAATACCGCCAAATATGGATCGGAAAAGGCCCGGTCGACGACAGAAGTGATCCAAACCATCGGACCTTAAATCGGGAGTATCTCACATTCTGGAATGAGTTATCTGACGTAAAATATATGATTTTTAGGTAGAACGAGCGACTTTAGCGTACCACCAATGATGGATCAGAAAAGGCCCGGTCGACAACAGAAGTGATCCAGACCATGGTACCTTAAATCGGGCGTATGTCACAATCTGGAATTAATTATCTTACGTAAAATATATAATTTTGGGGTAGAACGATCTACTTTAGCCTACCGCCAAAGATGGATAAAAAAAAGCCCGGTCGACGACACAAGCGATCCAGACCATCGAACCATAAATCGAGCGTATCTCGCAATCCGGAATGAGTTATCTGACGTAAAATATATGATTTCGGGGTAGAACGAGCTACTTTAGCCTACCGCCAAAGACGGATCTGAAAGGTCCCGGTCGAAGATAAAAGTGATCCAGACCAACGGACCGTAAATCGGGCGTATCTCGTAATTCGGAATGAGTTATCTGACGTAAATTATATGATTTTGAGGTAGAACGAGCTACTTTAGCCTAACGCCAAAGATAGATTTGAAAAGAGTCGGACAACGATAGAAGTGATCTAGACCATCGGACCTTAATTCAGGTGTATCGGGAAATCCGGAATGAGTTATCTGACTTAAAATATACGATTTTGGGGTAGAACAAGCTACTTTAGCATATCACCAAAGATGGATCTGAAAAGGCCCGGTCGACGACAGAAGTGATCTAGACCATCGGACCTTAAATCGGGCATATCTCGCAATCCGGAATGAGTTGTATGACATAAAATATATGATTTTGGGGTAGAACGAGCTACTTTAGCATACGACCAAAGATGGATCAGAAAAGGCCCGGTCGATGAAAGAAGTGATCTAGACCATTGGACCTTAAATCGGACGTAACTCGCAATCCGGAATGAGTTATCTGACGAAAAATATATAATTTTAGGGTAGAACGAGATACTTTCGCCTACCGCGAAAGCTGAATCTGAAAATGCATGGTCGACGACAGAAGTGATCCAAACCATCAGACCTTAAATCGGGCGTATCACAATCCGAAATGAGTTATCTAACGTGAAATATATGATTTTGGGGTAGAACAAGCTACTTTAGCCTACCGCCAAAGATGGATATGAAATGGCACTGTTGACGACAGAATTAATCCAGACCATCAGACCTTAAATCGGGCATATCTCGCAATTCGAAATGAGTTATCTGACGTAAAATATTTGATTTTGGAGTAGAAATAGCTACTTTAACATACCACCAAAGACAGATCTAAAATGGCCCGGTCGAAGACAGAAGTGATCCGACCATCAGACCTTTAATCTGGCGTATCTCGCATTTCGGATGAGTTATCTGACGTAAAATATATGATTTTGGGGTAGTACGAGCTACTTTAGCCTATCGCCAAAGATAGATCAGAAAAGGCCCGGTCGACGACAGAAGTGATCCAGACCATTGAAACTTAAATTGTGCATGTCTCGCAATCCAGAATTAGATATCAAACATAGGATATATGATTTTGGGGTAGAACGAGCTACGTTCGCCTACCGCCAAAGACGGATCTGAAAAGTCCCAGTGGACGACAGAAGTAATCCAAACCATCGGACCTTAAATCGGGCGTATCTCGCAATCTGGAATGAGTTATCTGACGTAAAATATAAGATTTTGGGGTAGAACGAGCAACTTTAGCCTACCACCAAAGATGGATCAGAAAAGGCCTGGTCGACGACAGAAGTGATCCAGACCATCGGCTCTTGAATCGGGTGTATCTCGCAAGCCGGAATGAGTTATCTAATGTAAAATATATGATTTTAGGGAAGAACGATTTACTTTACTCGACCGCCAAAGACTGATCTGAAAAGTCCCGGTCGACGACAAGTGATCCAGACCATCGGACCTTAAAGCGGGCGTATCTCGCAATCTGAATGAGTTATCTGACGTAAAATATATGATTTTGGGGTAGAACAAGCTACTATAGCCTACTGCCAAAGATGGATCTGGAAAGGCCTGGTCGACGACCAAAGTCATACAAACCATCGGACCTTAAATCGGGCTTTTCTCGCAATCCAGAATGAGTTATTTGACGTAAAATATATGATTTTGGGGTAGATCGAGCTACTTTATACTACCACCAAAGATGGATAGGAAAAGGCCCGGTCGACGACAGAAATGATACACACCAACGGACCTTAAATCGGGAGTATGTCACAATCTGGAATGAGTTATCTGACGTAAATATATAATTTTGGGGTAGAACGAGACTTTAGCCTACCGCCAAAGTTGGATAAAAAAAGGCCCAGTCGATGACAGAAGTGATCCATACTATCGGACCATAAATCGGACGTATCTCGCAATCCGGAATGAGTTATGTGACGTAAAATATATGATTTGGGGGTAGAACGAGCTACTTTAGCCTACCGCCAAAGACGAATCTGAAAAGTCCCGGTCGGCAATAGAAGTGATCCAGACCAACGGATCATAAATCGGGCGTATCTCGCAATTCGAAATGAGTTATCAGACATAAATTATATGATTTTGCGGTAGAACGAGCTACTTTAGCCTAACGCCAATGCTGGATCTGAAAAGAGCCGATCAACGACAGATGTGATCTAGACCATCGGACCCAAAATCGGGTGTATGGGGCAATTCAGAATGAGTTATAAGACATAAAATATATGATTTAGGGGTAGAACGAGCTACTTTAGCATACCGCCAAAGATGGATTTGAAAAAGCCTAGTCGACGACAAAAGTGATCCAGACCATCGGACCTTAAATCAGGCGTATCTCGCAATCCGGAATGAGATATATGAGGTAAAATATATGATTTGGGGGTAGAACGAGCTACTTTATCCTATGGCCAAAGATGGATCAGAAAAGGCCCGGTCGATGACCGAAGTGATCCAGACCATCGGACCTTAAAGCAGGCGTATCTCGCAATCCGGAACGAGTTATCTGACGTAAAATATATGATTTTGGGGAAGAACGAGCTACTTTATCCTACCACCAAAGACAGATCTAAAAAGGCTTGGTCGACGACAGAAGTGATCCAGACCATCAAACCTTTAATCGTGCGTATCTCGCATTCCGGATGAGTCATCGGAGGGAATATATATGATTTTGGGGTAGAATGAGCTACTTTAGCCTACTGCCAAAGATGGATCTGAAAAGGCCCGGTCGACGACAGAAGTGATCCAGACCATCGGACCTTAAATCGGGCATATCTCGCATTCCGGAATGAGTTATCTGATGTAAAATATATGAATTTTGGGTAGAACAAGCTACTTTAGCCTACTGCCAATGATGGATCAGAAAAGGCCCAGTCAACGATAGAAGTGATCCAGACCATCAGACCTTAAATCGGGTGTATGTCACATTCTGGAATGAGTTATCTGACGAAAAATATATAATTTTGGGGTAGAACGAGCTACTTTAGCCTACGACGAAAGCTGGATCTGAAAATGCACGGTCGACGACAGAAGTGATCAAGACCATCGAACCTTAAATTGATCATTTCTCACAATCTGGAATGAGTTATCTAACGTAAAATATATGATTTTGGGGTAGAACGAGCTACTTTAACCTACCGCCAAAGCAAGATCTGTAATGGCTCGGTCGACGACCGAAGTGATCCATACCATCAGACCTTAAATCGGGCGTATCTCGCAATCCGGAATGAGCTATCTGATGTAAAATATATGATTTTGGGGTAGAACGAGCTACTTTAGCCTACCGCCAAAGATGGATCAGAAAAGGCCCGATCGACGACAGAAGTGATCCAGACCATCAAAATTTAAATCGAGCATATCTCGCAATCCGAAATTAGTTATCTGACGTAAAATATATGATTTTGGGGTAGAACGAGCTACTTTAGCCTACCGCCAAAGATGGATCAGAAAAGGCCCGGTCGACGACAGAAGTGATCCAGACCATCGGCTCTTGAATCAGGCGTATCTCGCAATCCAAAATGAGTTATCTGATGTCAAATATATGATTTTGGGGGAAAACGATTTACTTTACTCGACCGCCAAAGACTGATCTGAAAAGTCCTGGTCGACGACAAGTGATCCAGACCATCGGACCTTAAATCGGGCGTACGTCGCAATCCGGAATGAGTTATGTGACGTATAATATATGATTTTGCAGTAAAATGAGCAACTTTAGCCTTCAGCCAAAGATGGATCTGAAAAAGCCTGGTCGACGATAGAAGTGATACAAACCATTGGACCTTAAATCGGGCGTGTCTCGCGATCCGGAATGAGTTATCTTGCGTAAAGTATATGATTTTGGGGTAGAACGAGCTACTTTACCCTACCTCTAAGGATGGATCTGAAAAGTCCCGGTCGACGACAGAAGTTATCCCGACCATTGGACCTTAAATCTGGCGTATCTCGCAATCCAGAATGAGTTATCTGACGTAAAATATATAATTTTGGGTTAGAACGAGCTACTTTAGCCTTCCGCCAAAGATGGAAAAAACAGGCCCGGTCGACGACAAAAGTGATCCAGACCATCTGACCTTAAATCGGGCGTATATCGTAATCCGGAATGAGTTATCTGACGTAAAATATATGATTTATGGTAGAACGAGCTACTATAGCTTATCGCGAATAATGGATCAGAAAAGGCTCGGTCGACGACAGAAGTGATCTAGACCATCGGGCCTTAAATCAGACGTATCTCGTAATCCGGAAGGAGTTATCAGACGTAAAATATATAATTTTACGGTAGAACGAGATACTTTAACCTACCGCCAAAGACGGATCTGAAAAGTCTCGGTCGACGATAGAATTGATCCAGAACATCAGACCATAAATCAGGCGTATCTCGCAATTCGGAATGAGTTATCTGACGTAAATTATATGATTTTGCGGTAGAACGAGCTACTTTATCCTAACGCCAAAGATGGATCTGAAAAGGCCCGGTGGACGACAGAAGTGATCCAGACCATCGGACCTTAAATCAGGTGTATCTCGCAATCCGGAATGAGTTATCAATCTTAAAATATATGATTTTGGGGTAGAACGAGCTACTTTAACCTACCACCAAAGTTGAATCATAAAAGGCCCGGTCGACGACAGAAGTGATCCAGACCATCGGCTCTTGAATCGGGCGTATCTCGCAAGCCGGATTGAGTTATCTGACGTCAAATATATGATTTTAGGGTAGAACAATTTACTTTACACGACCGTCAAAGACTGATCTGAGAAGTCCCGGTTGACAACAAGTGATCCAGACCATCGGACCTTAAATCGGGCGTATCTGGCAATCCGAAATGAGTTATCTGACGTAAAATATATGATTTTGGGGTAGATCGAGGTACTTTAGCCTACCGCCAAAGATGGATCAGAAAAGGGCCGGTCGACGATATAAGTGATCCAGACCATCGGACCGTAAATCAGACGTATCTCACAATCTGGAATGAGTTATCTGACGTTAAATATATGATTTTGGGGTAGAACGAGCTACTTTAGCCTACCGCAAAAAATGAATCTGAAAAGTCCTTGTCGACAATAGAAGTGATCCAAACCAACGGACCGTAAATCGGTCGTATCTCGAAATTCAGAATGAGTTATCTGATATAAATTCTACGATTTTGCAGTAGAACGAGTAACTTTAGTCTAAGGCCAATGATGGATTTGAAAACAACCGGTCAACGACAGAAGTGATCCCGACCATCGGACCTTAAATCAGGTGGATCGGGCAATCCGGAATGAGTTATCAGACGTAAAATATATGATTTTGGGGTAGAACGAGCTACTTTAGGATACAACTAAATATGGATATGAAAAGGCCCGGTCGACGACAAAAGTGATCCAGACCATTGGACCTTAAATTGGGCGTATCTCTTAATCCGGAATGAGTTATATTATGTAAAATATATGATTTTGGGGTAGAACGAGCTACTTTATCCTACGGCCAAAGATGGATCAGAAAAGGCCCGATCGATGACAGAAGTGATCCAGACCATCGGACCTTAAATCGGGCGTATCTCTCAATCTGGAACGAGTTATCTTACGTAAAATATATGATTTTGGGGTAGAACGAGCTACTTTAGCCCACCGCCAAAGACGGATCTAAAAAGGATCGGTTGACAACAGAAGTGATCCAGACCATCGAACCTTTAATCGAGCGTATCTCGCATTCCGGATGAGTCATCTGAGGTAAAATATGTGATTTGGGGTAGAACGACTACTTTAGCCTATCACCAAAGATGGATCAGAAAAGGACTAGTCAACGACAGAAGTGATCCAGACCATCGGACCCTAAATCGGGCGTAACTCGCAATCCAGAATGAGTTATCTGACGAAAAATATATAATTTTGGGGTAAAACTAGCTACTTTAACCTACGGCGAAAGTTGGATCTGAAAATACACGGTCAATGACAGAAGTGATCAAGACCATCGGACCTTAAATCGGGCGTATCCCACAATCCGTAATGATTTATCTAACGTAAAATAAATGATTTTGGGGTAGTACGAGCTACTTTAGCCTACCGCCAACGATGGATCAGAAATGGCCCGGTCGACGACAGAAGTGATCCAGACCATCGGACCTTAAATCGGGCGTAACTCGCAATCCGAAATGAGTTATCTAATGAAAAATATATAATTTTGGGGAAGAACTAGCTACTTTAGCCTATGGCGAAAGCTAGATCTGAAAATGCATGGTCGACGACAGAAGTGATCAAGACCATCGGACCTTAAATCGGGCGTATCCCACAATCCGTAATGAGTTATCTAACGTAAAATATATGATTTTGGGGTAGAACGAGCTACTTTAGCCTACACCAATGATGGATCGGAAAAGGCACGGTTGACGACAGAAGTAATCCAGACCATCGGACCTTAAATCGGGCATATCTCGCAATTCAGAATGAGTTATCTGACGTATAATATATGATTTTCGGGTAGAAATAGCTACTTTAGCCTACCGCCAAAGATGGATCTAAAATGGCCCTGTCGATGACAGAATCGATCCAGACCATCGGACCTTTATTTTGGAATATCTCGCATTCCGGATGAGTTATCTGACATAAAATATATGATTTTGGGGTAGAACGAGCTACTTTAGCATACCGTAAAAGATGGATTTGAAAAGGCCCGCACGACGACAGAAGTGATCCAGACCATCGGACCTTAAATTGGGAGTAACTCGCAATCCATAATGAGTTATTTGATGTAAAATATATAATTTTGGGGTAGAACGAGCTACTTTAACCTACCACCAAAGAAGGATCTGATAAGGCTCAGTCGACGACAGAAGTGATCCAGACCATCGGACCTTTAATCGGGCGTATCTCGCAATCCAGAATGAGATATCTGACGTAAAATATATGATTTGGGGTAGAACGATCTAGTTTAGCTTACCGCCAAAGATGGATCCGAAAAGGCCCAGTCGACGACAGAAGTGATCCAGACCATCAAAACTTAAATCGAGCATATCTCGCAATCCGGAATTAGTTATCTAACGTAAAATATAAGATTTTGGGGTAGAACGAACTACTTTAGCATACCACCAAAGACGGATTTGAAAAGTCCTGGTCGACGACAGAAGTGATCCAAACCATCGGACCTTAAATCGGGTGTATCTCGCAATACGAAATGAATTATCTGACGTTAAATATAAGATTTTAGGGTAGAGCGAGCTACTTTTTCCTATCGCCAAAGATGGATCAGAAAAGGCCCGGTCGACGACAGAAGTGATCGTGACCATCAGCTCTTGAATCGAGCGTATCTCGCAATCCTGAATGAGTTATTTGACGTCAAATATATGATTTTAGGGTAAAACGATTTACTTGACTCGACTGCCAAAGACTGATCTAAAATGTCCCAGTCGGCGACAAGTGATCCAGACCATCGGACCTTAAATCGGGCGTATCTCTCTATCCGGAATGAGTTATCTGACGTAAAATATATTATTTTGTGGTAAAACGAGCTACTTTAACCTACCACCAAAGATGGATTCGAAAAGGCCCGGTCGACAACAGAAGTGATCGAGGCCATTGACTTTTGAATCGGGCGTATCTTTCAATCCGGAATGAGTTATCCGACATCAAATATATGATTTTTGGGTAAAACGATTTACTTTACTCGACCGACAAAGACTGATTTGAAAAGTCTAAGTCGGCGATAAGTGATCCAGACCATCGGACCTTAAATTGAGCGTATCTCGCTATACAGAATTATGTATCTGACGTAAATATATGATTTTGGGGTAAAACGATCTACTTTAGCATATCGCCAAAGATGGATCTAAAAAGGCCTGGTCAACGACAGAAGTGAGCCACACCATCGGACCTTAAATTGGGAGAATGTCGTATTCCGGAATGAGTTATCTGAAGTAAAAAAATATGATTTTTGGATAGAACAAGCTACTTTAGCCTACCGCCAAAGATGGATCTGAAAAGTCCCGGTCGACGATAGAAGTGATCCAGACCATTGGACCTTAAATCGGGCGTATCTCACAATCCGGAATGAGTTATCTGACATAAAATATATGATTTTGGGGTAGAACGAGCTACTTTAGCATACCGCCAAAGATGGATAAAAAAGGGCCTGGTCGACGACAGAAGTGATCTAGACCATCGGACCTTAAATCGGGCGTATATCGCAATTCAAAATGTGTTATTTGACATAAAATATATGATTTAGGGTAGAACGAGCTACTATAGCCTGCCGCGAATGATGGATTAGAAAAGGCCCGATCGACGACAGAAGTGATCCAGACCATCGCACCTTAAATCGGACGTATCTCGTATTCTGGAATGAGTTATCTGACATAAAATATATAATTTTGGGGTAGAACGAGCTACTTTAGCCTACTGCCAAAAATGGATATGAAAAAGCCCGGTCGACGACAGAAGTCATACAGACCATCTGTCCTTAAATCGGGCATGTCTTATAATAAGGAATGAGTAATTTGACGTAAAATATATGATTTTAGGGTAGATCGAGCGACTTTATACTACCGCCAAAGATGGATAGGGAAAGGCTAGGTTGACGACAGAAGTGATCCACACCAACGGACCTTAAATCGGGAGTATCTCGCATTCCGAAATGAGTTATCTGACGTAAAATATATGATTTCTGGGTAGAACGAGCTACTTTAGCCTACCGCCAATGATGGATCAGAAAAGGCACGATTAACAATAGAAGTGATCCAGACCATCGGACCTTAAATCAGGTGTATGCCACAATCTAGAATGAGTTATCTGATGTAAAATATATAATTTTAGGGTAGAATGAGCTACTTTAGCATACCGCCAAAGTTGGATAAAAAAAGGCCCGGTCGACGACAGAAGTGATCCAGACCATCGGACCATAAATCGGGAGTATCTCGCAATCCGGAACGAGTTATCTGACGTAAAATATAAGATTTTGGGGTAGAACGAGCTACTTTAGCCTACTGCCAAAGATGGATCAGAAAAGGCCCGGTCGACGACAGAAGTGATTCAGACCATCAGACCTTAAATCGGACGTATCTCACAATCCGGAAAGAGTTATCTGACGAAAAATGTATGATTTTAGGGTAGAACGAGCTACTTTAGCCTATCCCCAAAGACGAATCTGAAAAGTCTCGGTTGACGATAGAAATGATCCAGACCAACGGACTGTAAATTGGGCATGTCTCGCAATTTGAATGAGTTATCTGACGTAAATTATATGATTTTACGGTAGAACGAGCTACTTTAGCCTAACGCCAATGATGGATCTGAAAAGAGCCGATCAACGACAGAAGTGATCCTGACCATCGGACCTTAAATCGGGTGTATCGGGCAATCCAGAATCAGTTTTCAGACATAAAATATATGATTTTGGGGTAGAACGAGCTACTTTTGCATACCGCCAAAGATGGATCTGAAAAGGCCCGGTAGACGACAGAAGTGATCCACACCATCGGACCTTAAAACGGGCGTATCTCGCAATCTGAAATGAGTTATATGACGTACAATATATGATTTTGGGGTAGAACGAGCTACTTTAGCCTACGACCAAAGATGGATCAGAAAAGGCCCGGTTGATGACAGAAGTGATCCGGACCATCGGACCTTAAATTAGGAGTGTCTCGCAATCCGGAATGAGTTATCTGACGTAAAATATATGATTTTGGGGTAGAACGAGCTACTTTAACCTACCGCCAAAGATGGATAAAAAAAGGCCCGGTCGACGACAGAAGTGATCCAGACCATCGGACCTTAAATCGGGCGTATATCGCAATTCGGAATGAGTTATCTGGCATAAGATATATGATTCAGGGTAGAACGAGCTACTATAGCCTACAACGAATGCTGGATCAGAAAAGGCCCGGTCGACGACAGAAGTGATCCAAACCATCGGAGCTTAAATCGGACGTATCTCGTAATCCGAAATGAGTTATCAGACGTAAAATATATTATTTTGTGGTATAACGAGCTACTTTAGCCTACCACCAAAGATAGATATGAAAAGTCTCGGTCGACGATAGAAGTGATCCATACCATCGGACCATAAATCGGGCATATCTCGTAATTCGGAATGAGTTATCTGACGTAATTTATATGATTTTGCAGTAGAACAAGATACTTTATCCTAACGCCAAAGATGGATCTAAAAAGGCCCGGTGGATGACATAAGTGATCCAGACCATCGGACCTTAAATAGGGTGTATCTCACAATCTGGAATGAGTTATCTGTCTTAAAATATATGATTCTAGGGTAGAACGAGCTACTTTAGGCTACCGCCAAAGATGGATCAGAAAAGGCCTGGTCGACGACAGAAGTGATCCAGGCCATCGACTCTTGAATCGGGCATATCTTGCAAGCCAGAATGAGTTATCTGACGTCAAATATATGATTTTGGGGTAGTATGATTTACTTTACTCGACCGCCAAAGACTGATCTGAAAAGTCTCGGTCGACGACTAGTGATCCAGACCATCGGATCTTAAATTGGGCATATCTGGCAATCTGTAATGAGTTATCTGACGTAAATTATATAATTTTGGAGTAGAACGAGCTACTTTAGCATACTGCCAAAGATGAATATGAAAAGGCCCACTCGATAGTTTAGCGTACCGCCAAAGATGTATGGGAAAAGGCCAGGTCAACGAAAGAAGTGATCCAGACCATCAGACCTTAAATCGGACGTATCTTGCAATCCGGAATGAGTTATCTGATGTAAAATATATGATTTTGGGGTAGAACGAGCTACTTTAGCCTACTGCCAAAGATGGATCAGAAAAGGTCCAGTCGACGATAGAAGTGATCCAGTCTATCGGAACCTAAATCGGGCGTATCTCGTATTCCAGAATTAGTTCTCTGACGTAAAATATATGATTTTGGGGTAGAACGAGCTACTTTACCCAAACGCCAAAGACGGATATGAAAAGTCCTGGTCGACGACAGAAGTGAGACAGACCATCAAACCATAAATCGGGCGTATCTCGCACTCCGGAATGAGTTGTCTGACGTCAAATATATGATTTTGTGGTAGAACGAGCTACTTTAGCCTACCACCAGAAATGGATCAGAAAAGGCCCGGTCGATGAGAGAAGTGTTCCAGACCATCGATTCTTAAATCAGGGGTATCTCGCAAGACAGGATGAGTTATCTGATGTAAAATATATGATTTTGGGGTAGAACGAGCTACTTCAGTCGACCGCCAAAGACTGATCTGAATAATCTCCATCGACGACAAGTGAGCCCGACCATCGCCCCTTAAATCGAGCATATCTTGCTACCCGGAATGAGTTATCTGATGTAAAATATATGATTTTGGGGAAGAACGAGCTACTTTAGCCTACCGCCAAATATGGATCTGAAAAAGCCCAATCGACGACAGAAATGGTACAGACCATCATACCTTAAATAGGGCGTATCTCGCAATCCGGAATGAGTTATCTGACGTAAAATATATGATTTAGGGGTAGAACAAGATACTTTAGCCTACCGCCAAAGATGGATCTAAAAAGGCCTGGTCGACGACAGAAGTGATCCACACCATCAGAACTTAAATCGGGAGTATCTCGCATTCCGGAATGAGTTATCTGACATAAAATATATGATTTTTTGGGTAGAACGAGCTACTTTAACCTACCGCCAATGATGTATCAGAAAACGCCCGGTCGACGACAGAAGTGATCCAGACCATCGGACCTTAAATGGAGCGTATGTCACAATCCGGAATGAGTTATCTGATGTAAAATATATGATTTTGGGGTAGAACGAGCTACTTTAGCCTACCGCCAAAGATGGATCTGAAAAGGCCCAATTGACGACAGAAATGATACAGACCATCGCACCTTAAATAGGGGGTATCTCGTAATCCAGAATGAGTTATCTGATGTAAAATATATGATTTAGGGGTAGAACGAGCTACTTTAGCCTACTGCCAAAGATGGATCTAAAAAGGCCCAGTCGACGACAGAAGTGATCCATGCCATTGGAACTTAAATCGGGAGTATCTTGCATTTCAGAATGAGTTATCTGACATAAAATATATTATTTTTGGGTAGAACGAGCTACTTTAACCTACTGCCAATGATGGATCAGAAAAGGCCCGGTCGACTACCGAAGTGATCCAGACCGTCGGACCTTAAATCGAGCGTATGTCACAATCCGGAATGAGTTATCTGATGTAAAATATATGATTTTGGGGTAGAACGAGCTACTTTAGCCTACCGCCAAAGATGGATCTGAAAAGGCCTAGTCGACGACAGAAATGATACAAACCATCATACCTTAAATAGGGCGTATCTCGCAATCCGGAATGAGTTATCTGACGTAAAATATATGATTTAGGGGTAGATCGAGCTACATTAGCCTACTGCCAAAGATGGATCTAAAAAGGCCCGGTCGACGACAGAAGTGATCCAGACCATCGGCTCTTGAATCGGGCGTATCTCGCAAGTCGGAATGAGTTATCTGACATCAAATATATGTATTTGGGGTAGTACGATTTACTTTACTTGACCGCCATAAATTGATCTGAAAAGTCCCGGTCGACGACAAGTGATCCAGACCATCGGATCTTAAATCGCGCATTTCTAGCAATTTGTAATGAGTTATCTGACGTAAAATATATGATTTTGGGGTAGAACAAGCTACTTTAGCTTACTGCCAAAGATGAATATGAAAAGGCCCGCTCGACGACAGAAGTGATCCATACCATCCGACCTTAAAGCGGGCGTATCTTGTAATCTGGAATGAGTTATCTGACGTAAAATATGTGATTTTGGGGTAGAACGAGCTACTTTAGCGTACCGCCAAAGATGTATCGGAAAAGGCCAGGTCAACGAAAGAAGTGATCCGGACAATCAGTCCTTAAATAGGTCGTATCTCGCAATCCAGAATGAGTTATCTGATGTAAAATATACGATTTTAGGGTAGAACGAGCTACTTTAGCATACTGCAAAAGATGAATCAGAAAAGGTCCAATCGATTGGAACTTAAATCGGGCGTATCTCGTAATCCAGAATTAGTTCTTTGACGTAAATATATGATTTTGGGGTAGAATGAGCTACTTTACCCAACCGCCAAAGACGGATATGAAAAGTCCCGGTCGACGACAGAAGTGAGATAGACCATCGAACCATAAATCGGGCGTATCTCACAATCCGGAATGAGTTATCTGATGTAAAATATATGTTTTTGTGGTAGAACGAGTTACTTTAGCCTACCACCAGAAATGGATCAGAAAAGGCACAGTCGATGAGAAGTGATTCAGACCATCGACTCTTAAATCAAGGGTATCTCGCAAGCCGGGATGAGTTATCTAACGTAAAATATATGATTTTGGGGTAGAACGAGCTACTTTTATCGACCGCCAAAGACTGATCTGAATAATCCCGTTCGACGACAAGTGATCCCGACCATCGCACCTTAAATCGGGCATATCTCGCTATCCGGAATGAGTTATCTGTTGTAAAATATATGATTTTAGGGTAGAACGAGCTACTTTAGCCTACTGCCAAAGATGGATCTGAAAAGGCCCAGTCGACGATAGAAATGATATAGACCATCGTACCTTAAATAGGGCATATCTCGCAATCCAGAATGAGTTATCTGACTTAAAATATATGATTTAGGGGTAGATCGAGCTACTTTAGCCTACCACCAAAGATGGATCTAAAAAGGCCCGGTCGACGACAGAAGTGATCCACATCATCGAAACTTAAATCAGGAGTATCTCGCATTCTGGAATGAGTTATCTGACATAACATATATGATTTTTGGGTAGAACGAGCTACTTTAGCCTACCGTTAATGATGATTAGAAAAGGCCCGGTCGATGACAGAAGTGATCCAGACCATCGGACCTTAAATGGAGCGTATGTCACAATCCGGAATGAGTTATCTGACGTAAAATATATCATTTTGGGGTAGAAAGAGCTACTTTTGCTTACCGCAAAAGCTGGATCTTATAAGGCCCGATCGACAACGGAATTGATCCTGACCATCGGACCTTAAATCGAGCACATCTCGCAATTCGGAATGAGTTATCTGACGTGAAATATATGATTTTGTGGTAGAATGACGTACTTTATCCTACTGCTAAAGATGGATCAGAAAAGGCCTGTTCGATGACAGAAGTGATCCAGACCATCGAACTTTATATCGAGCATATCTCGCATTCCAGAATGAGTTATCCGACGTAAAATAAATGATTTTGGGGTAGAACGAGCTACTTTATCCTACCGCGAAAGATGGATCTGAAAATGCACAGTCGACGACAGAAGTGATCAAGACCATCAGACCTTAAATTGGGCGTATCTCGCAATCCGGAATGAGTTATCTGACGTAAAATATATGATTTTGTTGTAGAACGAGCTACTTTAGCCTACCGCCAAAGATGGATCAGAAAAGGCCCGGTCGACGATAGAAGTGATCCGGACCAACAGACCGTAAATCGGGCGTATCTCGCAATTCGAAATGAGTTATCTGATGTAAATTATATGATTTTGAGGTAGAACGAGCTACTTTAGCCTAACGCCAAAGCTGGATCTGAAAAGTGCCGCTCAACGACAGAAGTGATCCAGACCATCGGACCTTAAATCGGGTGTATCGGGCAATCCGGAATGAGTTATCTAATGTAAAATATATGATTTTGGGATGAAACGAGCTACTTTAGCATACCGCCAAAGATGGATCTAAAAAGGCCCGGTCGACGACATAAGTTATCCAGACCATCGGACCTTAAATCGGTCTTATATCGCAGTCCGGAATGAGTTATATGACATAAAATATATGATTTTGGGGTAGAATGAGCTACTTTAGCCTACGACCGAAGATAGATCAGGAAAGGCCCGGTTGACGACAGAAGTGATTCAGAGCATCGGACCATAAGTCTGGCGTATCTCGCAATCCGGAACGAGTTATCTGATGTAAAATATATGATTTTGGGGTAGAACGAGCTACTTTAGCCTACCGCTAAAGATGGATCTGAAAAGGCCTAGTCGATGATAGAAATGATACAGACCATCGTACCTCAAATAGGGATTATCTATCAATCCAGAATGAGTTATCTGACATAAAATATATTATTTAGGGGTAGATCGAGCTACTTTAGCCTACCACCAAAGATGGATCTAAAAAGGCCCGGTCGACGACAAAAGTGATCCACACCATCGGAAGTTTAATTGGGAGTATCTCGCATTCCGGAATGAGTTATCTGACATAAAATATATGATTTTTGGGTAAAACGAGCTACTTTAGCCTACCGCTAATGATGGATCAAAAAAGGCCTGGTCGATGACAGAAGTGATCCAGACCATCGGACCTTAAATGGAGCGTATGTCACAATCCGGAATGAGTTATCTGACGTAAAATATATAATTTTGGGTAGAAAGATCTAGTTTTGCTTACCGCAAAAGCTGGATCCTATAAGGCTTGGTCGACAACGGAATTGATCCAGACCATCGGACCTTAAATTGGGCATATCTCACAATTCGGAATGAGTTATCTGACGTAAAATATATGATTTTATGGTAGAATGACGTACTTTAGCCTACAACCAAAGATGGATCAGAAAAGGCCTGTTCGATGACAGAAGTGATCCAGACCATCGGACTTTATATCGAGCATATCTCGTAATCCAGAATGAGTTATCTGACGTAAAATAAATGATTTTGCGGTTGCACGAGCTACTTTATCCTACCGCGAAAGATGGATCTGAAAATGCACGGTCGACGACAGAAGTGATCAAGACCATCAGACCATAAATTGGGCGTATCTCGCAATCCGGAATGAGTTATCTGACGTAAAATATATGATTTTGTTGTAGAACGAGCTACTTTAGCCTACCGCCAAAGATGGATCCGAAAAGGCCCGGTCGACGATAGAAGTGATCCAGACCAACGGACCGTAAATCGGGCGTATCTCGCAATTAGGAATGAGTTATCTGATGTAAATTATATGATTTTGAGGTAGAACGAGCTACTTTATCCTAACGCCAAAGCTGGATCTAAAAAGAGCCGGTCAACGACAGAAGTGATACAGACCATCGGACCTTAAATCGGGTGTATCGGGCTATCCGGAATGAGTTATCTGACGTAAAATATATGATTTTGGGGTAGAACGAGCTACTTTAGCATACCGCCAAAGATGGATCTGAAAAGGCCCGGTCGACGACAGAAGTTATCCAGACCATCGGACCTTAAATCGGGCGTATATCGCAGTCCAGAATGAGTTATATGACAAAATATATAATTTTGGGGTAGAATGAGCAACTTTAGCGTACGGCTGAAGATGGATCAGGAAAGGCCTGGTCGACGACAGAAGTGATTCCGAGCATCGGACGTTAAATCCGGCGTATCTCGCAATCCGGAACGAGTTATCTGACATAAAATATATGATTTTGGGGTAGAACGAGCTACTTTAGCCTACCGCCAAAGATGGATCTGAAAAGGCCCAGTCGATGATAGAAATGATACAGACCATCATACCTTAAATAGGGCATTTCTCGCAATCCAGAATGAGTTATCTGACGTAAAATATATGATTTAGGGGTAGATCGAGCTTCTTTAGCCTGCCACCAAAGATGGATCAAAAAAGGCCCAGTCGACGACAGAAGTGATCCACACCATCGGAACTTAAATCGGGAGTATCTCGCATTCCGGAACGAGTTATCTGACATAAAATATATGATTTTTAGGTAGAACGAGCTACTTTAGCCTACCGCTAATGATGGATCAGAAAAGGCCCGGTCGATGATAGAAGAGATCCAGACCATCGGACCTTAAATGGAGCGTATATCACAATCCGAAATGAGTTATCTGACGTAAAATATATAATTTTGGGTAGAAAGAGCTAGTTTTGCTTACCGCGAAAGCTGGATCCTATAAGGCCCGATCGACAACGGAATTGATCCAGACCATCGAACCTTAAATCGGGCATATCTCGCAATTCGGAATGAGTTATCTGACGTAAATATATGATTTTATGGAAGAATGACGTACTTTATCCTACTGCCAAAGATGGATCAGAAAAGGCCCGTTCGATGACAGAAGTGATCCAGACCATCAGACTTTATATCGAGCATATCTCGCAATCCAGAATGAGTTATCTGACGTGAAATAAATGATTTTGGGGTAGAACGAGCTACTTTATCCTACCGCGAAAGATGGATCTGAAAATGCACGATCGACGACAGAAGTGATCAAGACCATCGAACCTTAAATTGGGCGTATCTCACAATCCGGAATGAGTTATCTGACGAAAAAAATATATGATTTGGTTGTAGAACGAGCTACTTTAGCCTACCGCCAAAGATGGATCAGAAATGGCCTGGTCGACGATAGAAGTGATCCAGACCAACGGACCGTAAATCGGGCGTATCTCGCAATTCGGAATGAGTTATCTGATGTAAATTATATGATTTTGAGGTAGAAAGAGCTACTTTAGCCTAACGCCAAAGCTGGATCTGAAAAGAACCGGTCAACGACCGAAGTGATCCAGACCATCGGACCTTAAATCGGGTGTATCGGGCAATCCGGAATGAGTTATCTGACGTAAAATATATGATTTTGGGGTAGAACGAGCTACTTTAGCATACCGCCAAAGATGGATCTGAAAAGGCCCGGTCGACGACAAAAGTTATCCAGACCATCGGACCTTAAATCGGGCGTATATCGCAGTCTGGAATGAGTTACATGACATAAAATATATGATTTTAGGGGTAGAATGAGCTCCTTTAGCCTCCGGCCAAAGAAGGATCAGGAAAGGCCCGGTCGATGACAGAAGTGATTCAGAGCATCGGACCTTAAATCTGGTGTATTGATGAGTGATGAGTGTCGAATGTTGCATATCAAACCCCAGTAATTGCCTAATTTTACGTACATGATAAGGTTTAATGGAGTGTTTTAATCGTGTTTTCATTGCAGGACGTAATAATGAGCGTTAGACTGAAAAGAGAACTAAAAGCATAGATTTCATGATTCAAAGTCACCAGAGCACAGGATGGACTCCAGAGAACCAATAATGAAGAATTTACACGCCTGAGATATGAGGAAAGCAAGCCAAAGGGGCCCGAAAAGGGTCCAGAATGCAAGATCACAAGGTTCCTGCTATCTGATTGGCTCGAAACTGCATACATGTGATGAGAGCCAAAAATCAACCATACATATTAAGTTTCAGCCTTTTGATGTCTCGAAAAGTGTTCCAACTGACAAATCAGTCCACAAACCGTTGATTTCAGGCCCACCTGATATCTGGAACTTCTTCAAAATTTACCTAGACGGTTTAAATAAATTGAGAAACATGATGAATGGGATGGATCTCTCAAAAACATCAACATGGACCCCACCTTGCATGGTGTGTGCATAGTGCACAAGTGCGCTGGAGGTGCGCTGCAACTCAAGTCGGGTCAAACCGACTTTGACTTGTCTTCTTCTCAAGAATGACAACTGCCGTTACAGCTGCCTTCGCACCAAGGGTTGGTTCGCAGTTGTGGACCCTATCCATTGTCCAAATGGATAATCCTGACCGTAAATCAGAGTCCCTGGGTACTTCTCACCCACGCCTAAGTGATAGAACAGAAAAATACAATGAATACTGGTTTTTCAACCGTTCAAAAGCAGAATGGACGGCAGAGCAGAAATCAGGTGGACCGCATCAATGGACACCCCAAAACTGTCCCTTCCCGAACGGTTTTTCGAGAGGAATCCAATGTACGTCTTGGATTGATAAAAAACTATCGAAGTGGGCTCCACCAAAACAGACAGCGGAAGAGATCCGCGTACCCGCTTTTCGCTCCAGCATAACAAACGGACGCTGTCCGTTTTTGCGGCTGATTGTGGGCCCCGTACGTCATCCTTCCGGACGATCCAAGCCGTTCATCTTCGAGAGGGCTGCGAATACTACAAAAACATGTTGCTACTTTGCAACCATGCATGCACATGTGTGTGATACAGAGGCCACAAAAGGGCTGCCCTGCAACGTTCAAATCTGATCTTTCTGTGATTTCTTCTCTGGGCCGCATCAATGGACATTCAAAACCACCCATTCTTGACTGAAATTTCGTTCTGAATTCAATGGACGGGGTAGATTTTTCAGAAAACACTTCGATGGGGCCCACCGATCATGGCTGCAAAAATTTGCACTCCATGTCCTGCTACAACGCTGCCACTGACTCCAGCCCTCCAGCAGCTATAAAAGAGGAGTTTTTGGACATGGGAAGGCATTCAGAAATTGAAGGATTTCCAGATCTACAGCAAGGGAGAGAAGAAAGAGAAGAAAGAGAAGAAAGAAGAGAGAGAGAAATTGGTTTGATATTTCTTTTATGAATTTTTATTTATCCATCTGTTTAATGGATTTTATGGGTAACTAATCTCTCAGCTAGGGCTGAGATGAAACCCCTAATTTGAACACCCATTGTTCTATGTTGATTTTACTTTAATTAGATTGATTTGTTTCTTTCCCTAGTGTGCTTGATTGTTTTAAATTCTATACTTCTCCATCTATGAACTTTGATCAGAGTCTATAGATGGATGTTGTTTGGATGCTTATTCTAGGTGCTTGTGTCTGATCATGAACAAGTTCCTATAGAGGAAGAAACAGGGTGCTTTAATGAACTATACATTCCATGTGCCCGACTAAGGACTTGGAATATGTTATTCATGGCATTGCTTAAAGGAATTAGACATTCTGTATGCCCGAATAAGGACACAGATTGTGCTTTCTCTATACAAGTGGTATCAATCTAGATTAAGGTGAATCAACAGACAAAACAAGGGTTACGATAATTAGGGGTGGATTCGAAAGTCCTAGTGCTCTTCCTCTGATTGAATTTTCTTCCTTATTCTCAATAGTTATTTTCCATAAATTTGTGTTAGTAATTCACTCCATTATTTGTTGAATTAGTTAAGGAGAATCACAGATTTGAATTGTGACGACCAGTCCTCGTGGGATTCGACCTCGATCTTACCGAGTTTGTTACTACATCACAACCCTATACTTGGGGAGTGAACAAGTTTTTGGCGCCGTTGCCGAGGACTGTTTCGGTCCAAATTGAATTGAGGATTCTCTCTTATCATAATTCGTAGCTTAGGATTTTACTAACTTAGATTTCTTTATTTTAGAAATTAACCTATTTCCTGTTTTGTAGGGTCCTGAGATAAACTTCTAATTTGGTAATCCCTTTCTAAATTCTTTACTTTTTCTAATTTTTATTTTTAGAATTAGGTTTTTACTTTTTAGAAATTTTCTAATTCTAGAATTTCTTTTGAATTTTAAAATTTTCTATTTTTAGATTTAGATTTTTCTCTTAAGTAAGTTTCTATTTTCTAGTTTTAGAAATTTCTTTTTCCTTTTTAGAAACTTACTTAGCTTTTTATTTCTGGAAACTTTCTTTTTTAGAAATTAACCGTTGCTTAGGATTATTTTTTTATCATTATTTTAGGAAACTTGATTTGTTTTTTCTATTTTCAGGAATTGAGGAAGAAAGCTACTAAGTGAGGAGGAGCTTCTTAAATCTTCTGACATCAATAATCTCCTTTTTTCGGGTTCTTTCTTCCCTTTCTTATTTACATAGTTTTAACTTGTTTTAGAATATCATAGTTTCTAGTTCTAGTTTTCTTTCTCTTAGGTTGTTACTTGGTTTATGCTAGGACGTAGATCTCTAGATATAGAATTAGCATCTTGTGATCCTGAAATAGAAAGAACATTCCATAGAAGATTGAAAGACATCCCAGTTGAAATGGCGAATGAGATTGAAGTTAAAGCGCTTAGGGATTATTCAGCCCCTGTCCAGTTTAATGCACCTTCATGCATATTGTTGCCAGCCACAACGGCATCACACTTTGAACTTAAACCTGGGGTCATACAATTGTTGCCCTCTTTCTACGGTTTAGACAAGGAGGACCCATATCATCATGTGAAAGAATTCCTAGACATTTGCTCTACCTTTCGGTTCTAAAACTTCTCAAATGAATCAATCCGTTTACGCCTTTTTCCTTTTTCTTTAAAGGATAAGGCAAAAGCATGGTTGAATTCTCTAGAAGTTGGGTCTATCACTACATGGGACCAACTGTCTAGGAAGTTCTTAAACAAGTTCTTCCCTGTTCACAAAACTAATGCCCTCCGTAGAGAAATCACTAACTTCACACAAAAAGAGGGCGAGCACTTTCATGAATGTTGGGAAAGATGGAAGGACTTGCTTCTTAAATGTCCACACCACGGTTTTGAGAAGTGGCAACAAGTGTAATACTTTTATGACGGTTTGACACCCCAAAATCGTCGCATGGTTGACGCCACTAGTGGAGGGTCCTTCATGACCAAAAGCGATACCGAAGCGTGGAAATTCTTTGAAACCTTGTGTGAAAACTCCCAGCAATGGGACTATTCAGATAGAGGTGAAAGAAGTCCTCAACCACAAAAGAAAGGTGGTATATATGAGATAGGAGTCACGCCTGATCTCTATGCCAAGATTGATGGCCTGACAAAGAAGGTTGACGCTCTGATGTTGCATAATGGACCTCCACCAACAACTCAAGCCGAGGCTTGTGCCATATGTTCTAGTCCTGCCCATCCTACGCAATCTTGCCCATCTGGTGCAGCATTTTCAGAATTTCTCTCTGAACAAGTTCATGCTTTGAACACCTTTCAGAAACCTGGGAATGATCCTTACTCGAACACATACAACTCAGGGTGGGCTAGACATCCAAATTTTCTTGGGCAAAAGGACCGCAACAAGGAGGACCATCTGGAAATCCTCTTATGCAACCTCAGCAGTTTCCGCAATATCAACAACTGCCTGCACAATCAAGGAAACCATCTCTTGAGGATACACTCCATCTTTTTATGCAGAGTTCTCTCCAATTACAAAAAGACACCCAACAAACCTTACTAGCCAACCAGCAAAGCTTACATGCAAATGCGCAATCTATTGCCAAGCTGGAAGTACAAATGGGTCAACTAGCTGCCACATTGAGTGAGAGAGAGAAGGGCAAGTTCCCTGGCCAACCTGTGGCTAATCCAAAGGGACAGTATGAGATTGACTCTAATTCCAATCAAGGGCAATACCATGAGCAAGCCAAATCGATCATTACCCTTAGGTCAGGCAAACAGATTGACAACAGAATAGAGATGCCTAGGGATGAATCAAATTCCAAAACAGAAGATCAAGATGAAGCAGAGAGACACACCAATGCATCTAAAGTCCAAAAGCTCTCTGACTCTCCAAGAACCACAGATGTGCCACCTTACGTGCCCAAAGCACCCTTTCCTCAACGTCTGGCACCAATGAAGAAAAGAAACAACTTTGATGAAATCCTGGACGTGTTTAAAAAAGTGCAAGTCAACATCCCGTTGCTTGACGCTATCAACCAAGTCCCTGCTTATGCTAAGTTTCTTAAAGATTTATGCACTCAAAAGCATAAGCAGAATGTTCATAAGAAAGTCTTCCTTGCAGAGCAGCTCCGCTCCATGATTCAACATAACACCCCTCCTAAATTTAGAGATCCAGGAGCTCCCACCATTTCTTGCGGCATAGGAGATCATAAAATCGGGAAGGCATTACTTGATTTAGGGGCGAGCGTCAATTTGTTACCATATTCGGTTTATGAGCAGCTAGGACTTGGTGAGTTGAAACCGACTAAAATAACATTACAACTAGCTGATAGATCTGTCAAGGTGCCCCGGGGTATTATTGAAGATGTGCTAATCCAGGTTGATAAATTTTATTTTCCAGTGGATTTCATAGTTATAGATACTCAGCCTGTCCAGAATCCTCATAGTCAGATCCCAGTCATCTTGGGTCGTCCATTTTTGGCCACATCTAATGCTATTATAAATTGCAGGAATGGAGTTATGAAGTTGTCATTTGGTAACATGAATATTAAACTCAATGTTTTTAATGCAGGACAACAATCCGCAGATTTGGACGACATATTTGAAGTGGACATGATCGAGAGTCTAGTGCAGGACTCCTTCCGTAAATCTTTTGAAGATCCACTTGAGACCTGCTTAGCACAATATGGCATGGATTTTGACATAGATAGTCCCATCCACGAAGTCAATGCACTGCTCGACTCTACTCCGATATTGGAGACTGAAAAATGGAGAGCGAAAGTGGAACCTCTTCATCCCTCTGAGACTCTTCCTAACAGCACAGTTTCTAACTCTGAGAAGGCAAAAGAGAGCAGGTTGCTTAATGTTCTTCGAACATATAAGGCAGCAATTGAACAGAAGATAGCAGAAATACAAGGAGTGTGCCCCACTGTATGTAAGGATCATGCTGTGGAAATGTCACGTAAAATACAAAGGAAGCATGATCCTAACATGGAAGAAGTTGTTCGAGTAGAAGTCCTTAAACTGTTTGATGATAGTGTCAATTACCTCATTTCAGATAGCACAGTTTATGGGAACTCGCATCACTTGTCTGGGATTGGTTAACCACAGTGTTGAGGTAAGTTCTTTGGCGGACTCTGGTCTTAAAGATTAATGAATTCATGGTCCGTTCTTGTTTGGCTGAAGACGTTAAACTTAGCGCTCCTGGGAGGCAACCCAGCATTTCATTCTATTTTTTTTCACTGTTAGTTAGTTCAATGTTTGTGGGTAACATTACTGCAAACCCTCACGAGACTACAACTCGTCCACTAGGGGTAACCTAGGGGTTTAAAGGCTTGTTGCATACGCTAAATGTAATCGAGAGCACCTGCGAAAGTGGTATAGGTAAGATCTTTTATTTTACTGATTTCTCTCTTGTGCTGACTCGCTTTTATGCTGATATTTTTGAAAGCTTCTTGATTCTCCATCCAGGTACTATCTTTCCCTCACTCCTCTTTTCTTTTCGTTGTCTCATGTACATTACATGTTTATTTCTTTTACATTGAGGACAATGTAGATTTTAGGTTGGGGGTGGGAGAATAGGTTACCTAATCAGTATTTTCTTAGTCTTGAGCAAAATTGTGAAATTTTTTTAAAATTTTTTTGGAATTTCTGTTGAATTCAAAGTGATTTTGAAGGATAGTTGTGATTTTGAAATTACAAGATGTGAGTAATTTATGACTCTTGGATTCAGTTGTCTGGTAGATTTCACACTTAAGTTTGAATTGTTAATCCATGATTAGAAGTTGTAAACATTGATTGAGCCAGGATTGCACATATCAGATCTCACTTACACATTAAGTTTTCAGTTCGATATTAAATGGTAACTTGGTAATCACTAAGCATGAAAGGAACCAGCCTGAAAAACAAAATTTTTAGCATCAGTTTATAAAGAAGAATTGAAAGAATAAGTCTCATAATCGTCATCATAGGTTTGCTCCCTATAGATGAAGATTCGATTCCCCATAGTTGACATGAGAAAAAGTTAGGCAACAAGTTTTCACCATAGGTTTGCTCCCTATAGGTGAGGATTTGATTCCCCTCTTTGGCGTTACTATTTATAAAGAAAATCAAAGGATGGTAGAATGAAAGTTAATCTGTAAGGCAAGTGTTGGTTTCAGGTTTAGTCGTCATGCACTCCGTCGTTAATTACCAATGATATCATGAAATTGATAATTGGATCTCTTAATGATTGTAAGCCGAGATTACACTATACACTCATGGAACTCAATGTTTAGAATGTTCTAATTGATGGATAAATATTGTGAACTGGATTATGAAGTTTACTGCAAGCTTGATTTTAGGGGAAAATTCTGCTCACCATTCATGAATCTTAGAATTTTCACATCTCAACTATCTATTCACAAGTCACTTGAGTTTACAGGAATTGTCTTTTATTTCTGAAATTATTTTCGCATGTTTTGCTCAGGACTAGCAAAATGCTGGTTGGGGGTTGTGATGAGTGTCGAATGTTGCATATCAGACCCTAGTAATTGCCTAATTTTACGTACATGATAAGGTTTAATAGAGTGTTTTAATCGTGTTTTCATTGCAGGACGTAATAATGAGCGTTAGACTGAAAAGAGAACTAAAAGCATAGATTTCATGATTCAAAGTCACCAGAGCACAGGATGGACTCCAGAGAACCAATAATGAAGAATTTACACGCCTGGAATATGAGGAAAGCAAGCCAAAGGGGCCCGAAAAGGGTCCAGAATGCAAGATCACAAGGTTCCTGCTATCTGATTGGCTCGAAACTGCATACATGTGATGAGAGCCAAAAATCAACCGTACATATTAAGTTTCAGCCTTTTGATGTCTCGAAAAGTGCTCCAACTGACAAATCAGCCCACAAACCGTTGATTTCAGGCCCACCTGATATCTGGAACTTCTTCAAAATTTACTTAGACGGTTTAAATAAATTGAGAAACATGATGAATGGGATGGATCTCTCAAAAACATCAACATGGACCCCACCTTGCATGGTGTGTGCATAGTGCACAAGTGCGCTGGAGGTGCGCTGCAACTCAAGTCGGGTCAAACCGACTTTGACTCGTCTTCTTCTCAAGAACGGCAACTGCCGTTACAGCTGCCTTCGCACCAAGGGTTGGTTCGCAGTTGTGGACCCTATCCATTGTCCAAATGGACAATCCTGACCGTAAATCAGAGTCCCTGGGTACTTCTCACCCACACCTAGGTGATAGAACGGAAAAATACAATGAATACTGGTTTTTCAACCGTTCAAAAGCAAAATGGACGGCGGAGCAGAAATCAGGTGGACCGCATCAATGGACACCCCAAAACTGTCCCTTCCCGAATGGTTTTTCGAGAGGAATCCAATGTACGTCTTGGATTGATAAAAAAACTATCGAAGTGGGCTCCACCAAAACAGACAGCGGAAGAGATCCGAGTACCCGCTTTTCGCTCCAGCGTAACAAACGGATGCTGTCCGTTTTTGCGGCTGATTGTGGGCCCCGTACGTCATCCTTTCGGACGATCCAAGCCGTTCATCTTCGAGAGGGCTGCGAATACTACAAAAACATGTTGCTACTTTGCAACCATGCGTGCACATGTGTGTGATACAGAGGCCACAAAAGGGCTGCCCTGCAACATTCAAATCTGATCTTTCTGTGATTTCTTCTCTGGGCCGCGTCAATGGACATTCAAAACCACCCATTCTTGACTGAAATTTCGTTCTGAATTCAATGGACGGGGTGGATTTTTCAGAAAACACTTCGGTGGGGCCCACCGATCATGGCTGCGAAAATTTGCACTCCATGTCCTGCTACAACGCTGCCACTAACTCCAGCCCTCCAGCAGCTATAAAAGAGGAGTTTTTGGACATGGGAAGGCATTCAGAAATTGAAGGATTTCCAGATCTACAGCAAGGGAGAGAAGAAAGAGAAGAAAGAGAAGAAAGAAGCGAGGGAGAAATTGGTTTGATATTTCTTTTATGAATTTTTATTTATCCATCTGTTTAATGGATTTTATGGGTAACTAATCTCTCAGCTAGGGCTGAGATGAAACCCCTAATTTGAACACCCATTGTTCTATGTTGATTTTACTTTAATTAGATTGATTTGTTTCTTTCCCTAGTGTGCTTGATTGTTTTAAATTCTATACTTCTCCATCTATGAACTTTGATCAGAGTCTATGGATGGATGTTTTTAGATGCTTATTCTAGGTGCTTGTGTCTGATCATGAACAAGTTCCTATAAAGGAAGAAACAGGGTGCTTTAATGAACTATACATTCCATGTGCCCGACTAAGGACATGGAATATGTTATTCATGGCATTGCTTAAAGGAATTAGACATTCTGTATGCCCGAATAAGGACACAGATTGTGCTTTCTCTATACAAGTGGTATCAATCTAGATTAAGGTGAATCAACAGACAAAACAAGGGTTACAATAATTAGGGGTGGATTCGAAAGTCCTAGTGCTCTTCCTCTGAATGAATTTTCTTCCTTATTCTCAATAGTTATTTTCCATAAATTTGTGTTAGTAATTCGCGCCATTATTTGTTAAATTAGTTAAGAAGAATCACAGATTTGAATTGTGACGACCAGTCCTCGTGGGATTCGACCTCGATCTTACCGAGATTATTACTACATCACAACCCTATACTTGGGGAGTGAACATGTATCTCGCAATTCGGAACGAGTTATTTGATGTAAAATATATGATTTTGGGGTAGAACGAGCTACTTTAGCCTATGATGTTTTATTTAAACCAACATTATTTAAATGATTTTTAAACTCGCAAGTATACGAATCAGATGTAGATATGGTACGTATTATGAGATCGTTCCCACGAGGACTGGTCGTCACAATTCAAATCTATGATTCTTCTTAACTAATTCAACAAATAATGTCGCAACTACTAAGCACAATTCTATGAAAAAAACAATTGAGAACAGGGAAGAAAATTCAATCAGAGAGAGAGCACTAGGACCTTCGAATCCACCTCTAATTATCCTAACCCTTGTTTTGTCTGTTGATTCACCTTAATATAGATTGATACCACTTATATAGAGAAAGCACAATTTGTGTCCTTAATCGGGCATACAAAATGTCTAATTCCTTTAAGCAATGCCATGAATAACATATCCTATGTCCTTGGTCGGGCACATGGGATGTACAGTTCATTAAAGCACCCTGTTTCTTCCTCTATAGAAAACCTGTTCATGATCAGACACAAGCACCTAGAATAAGCATCCAAACAACATCCATATATATACTTTGGTCAAGTTCATAGATAGAGAAGTACAGATTTCAAACCCAATCAAGCACGGTAGAGAAAGAAACAAACCAATCTAATTAAAGTAAATTCAACATATAACCATGGATATTCAAATTAGGGGTTTCATCTTAGCCCTAGCTGAGAGATTAGCAAGCCATGAATTCAAATAAAAAGAAGGTTAAATGAAATATAACCAAAAACATCCTTCTCTCTCTCTTCTATTTATTCTCTTTCTTCTCTTTCTTCTCTCCCTTGCTCTGGATCTGGAATTCCCTGTTTCTGAATACCTTTCCCACGTCCAAAACTCCTCTTTTATAGCTGATGGAGGGCTGGAGTCGGTGGTAGAGTCATAGCAGGACAAGGAGTGCAACTTTTCGCAGCCAAGATGTCACGCTTAACAACACCACTTTCCTTGCTTTCTCTCTACAAGATCAACGTCCTTTGGAAGGATTTTGGTTGACCTACACGATGGACGGATCAGATCTTCCATCTGATCAACGTCGAGACCACACCACAGCCCTAAAACCCGGTCGATTTCGGACGGTATAACAAAGGCTGCGGATCTCGTCCGCTGTACCGCTGGTGGGGCGCATTCCTTCACTTAAATGGGAAATCCACTCCGTCCATTGGATGGATGGTGAGATTTCGGTCAGGAATGCACTATTTTCTCCTTCTTTTGATGGGGCCCACACGTTATCTTTCTCTACCGTTCAACCTGCTTTTGAACGGTTAGATTTCCATAAGCGCGTTCTTTTAAAATTCGATCACCTACACCTTGGTAACATCGACCTTAGACAGAAGATGGACGGATTGGATTGTCCGTTTGGACAATAGGTGGGGTCCACAACAGCAACCGAAAAAACAGCGGTGCGAACGCTGTTTCCAAACAGGAGCCTTCCGATTTTGCGGAAGACGTCGGTCAAACCGACTTTGACTGGGTGTTCTGGTTCGGTGTAACGCGGTTACACGTGTGCTCAGTGCACACGCTGATTGGATGGGGTCCACTACGATATTTTTGTAAAATCCAATCCATCCATTTGCTGTAGCATCTAGTTTAAAGGGTTGACACCAAAGTTGAAGCACTTCCAGATATCAGGTGGGCCCCACTTAATGAATCAAGTGGCTGATATGACCGTTGGGGCACTTCCATAGTGATCCGAGGGCTGAACTTTGATATGTACGGTTAATTTATGTCCCTTAGACCATGTATGAAGTTTCGGGCCGATCGGATGGTGGGAACCCTGTGATCTTTTACTTTGGCCAGTTTTCGGGCCCGTTTAATGCGAACGACTTGATTTCCTCGGGTCCCTGGCGTGTAAATCCATCGCTATTGGTCCTCTGAAGTCCGTTCCTTGCTCTAGTGACTTTGGAGCGTTAAAACCATACTTGTAGTGCTCTTTTTCAGTCAACGCTCCTACTTATACCTTGTAACAAAAACACGATTAAAATATTCCATTAAGCATTATCATATACGTAAAATCTGGCAATGATCGGGGTCTGATATGCAATATTTGACCCTCATCACAACCCCTAACCAGCATTTTGCTAGTCCCGAGCAAAACATGCGAAAAATAATTTCAGAGATAAACGACAGTTCCTGTAAACCCAAGTGACTTATGAACAAATAGTCGAGATATGACAGTTCAAAGATTCATGAATGATGAGTAGAAATTTCTCCTGGAATCAAGCTTGCAGTAAACTTCATAATCCAGTTCACAATATTTATCCATCAATTAGAACATTCTAAACATTGAGTTCCATGAGTGTATAGTGTAATCTCGGCTTACGATCATTAAGAGATCCAATTGTCAATTTCATGATATCATTGGTAATTAACAACGGAGTGCATGACGACCAAACCGGAAACCAACACTTGCCTTACAGATTAACTTTTCATTCTACCATCCTTTGATTTTCTTTATAAATAGTAACGCCAAAGAGGGGAATCAAATCCTCACCTATAGGGAGCAAACCTATGGTGAAAACTTGTTGCCTAACTTTTTCTGAATATCAACCATGGGGGATCGAATATACACCTATAGGGAGCAAACCTATGGTGAAATTCGATCGCCTAAGCCTTTCAATTTTTCTTTATAAACTGATGCTAATATTTTTTTTTTTTTTTTTAAGCTGGTTCCTTTCATGCTTAGTGCTTACCAAGTTAATCATTCAATTATCGAACCGGAACTTTAATGTGTAAGCGAGATGTATCCTGTGAAACCATGACTCAATCAATGTTTACAACTTCTAATCATGGGTTAACAATTCAAACTGAACTGTGAAATCTAACAGACAACCGTATCCAAGAGTCATAAAGTACCGACATTCTGTATCTTGTAACTTTAAAATCACAACTATCCTTCAAAATCACTTTAAATTCATAAGAAATTCCGGAAAAAATTAAAAATAGTCACAATTTTTGCTCAAGACCAAGAAAATACTGATTAGGTAACCTAATCTCCCACCCCCAACCTAAAATCTACATTGTCCTCAATGTAACAGAAATAAACATGCGACGCACATGAGACAACGAAAAGAAAAGAGGAGTGAGGGAAAGATAGTACCTGAACGGAGAATCAAGAGGCTTTCTCAAAAATATCAATGTAGAAACGAGTCAGTATAAGAGAGAAATCAACAAAAAGCAAAATAAACATAAAATCACCAAAAAAATCCTACCTATACCACTTTCGCAGGTGCTCTCGATTGCTTTTAGCGTATGCAACAAGCCTTTAAACCCCTAGGTTAACCCTAGTGGACGAGTTGTAGTCTCGTGAGGGTTTACAGTAATGTTACCCACAAATATTGAACTAACTAACGAAAAGAAATGAAATGGAATAAAAAGCTGGGTTGCCTCTCAGGAGCGCTAAGTTTAACGTCTTCAGCCAGACAAGAACGGACCATGAATTAACTAACCTTTATAACCAGGATCCGCTAAAGAAATTACCTCAACACTTTGATTAACTAATCCCAGACAAGTGATGTGAGTTCCCATGAGCTGTGCTATCTACAATGAGGTAACTGACACTATCGTCAAACAATTTAAGGACTTCTGCTCGAACGACTTCTTTTATGTTAGGATCACGCTTCTTTTGCATTTCAAGTGATATTTTTGCAGCATGATCCATACATACAGTGGGGCATACTCCCTGTATTTCCGCTATCTTCCGTTCAATTGCTGCCTTATATGCTCTAAGAACATTAAGAAACCTGCTCTCCTTTGCCTTTTAAGAGTTAGAAACTGTGCTGTCAGGAAGAGTCTCAGATGGATGAAGAGGTTCCACTTTTGCTCTCCATTTTTCAGTCTCCAATATAGGAGTAGAGTCGAGCAGTGCATTGACTTCGTGGGTGGGACTATCTATGTCAAAATGCATGCCATATTGTGCTAAGTATGTCTCAAGTGGATCTTCAAAAGATTTCAGGAAGGAGTCCTGCACTAGACTCTCGATCATGTCTGCTTCATATATGTCATCCAAATCTGCGGATTGTTGTCCTGCATTAAAGACATTGAGTTTAATATTCATGTTACCAAAGGACAACTTCATAACTCCATTCCGGCAATTTATAATAGCATTAGATGTGGCAAAAAATGGACGACCCAAGATGACTGGGATCTGACTATGAGGATTCTGGACAGGCTGAGTATCTATAACTATGAAATCCACTGGAAAATAAAATTTATCAACCTGGATTAACACATCTTCAATAACACCCCGGGGCACCTTAACAGATCTATCAGCTAGTTGTAATGTTATTTTAGTCGGTTTCAACCCACCAAGTCCTAACTGCTCATAAACTGAATATGGTAACAAATTTACGCTCGCCCCTAAATCAAGCAATGCCTTCCCGATCTTATGGTCTCCTATGATGCAAGAAATGGTGGGAGCTCCTGGATCCCTAAATTTAGGAGGGGTGTTATGTTGAATCATGGAGCTGAGTTGCTCTGCAAGGAAGACTTTTTTATGAACATTCTGCTTACGCTTTTGAGTTTATAAATCTTTAAGAAACTTAGCGTAAGCAAGGACTTGCTTGATAGCGTCAAGCAACGGGATGTTGACTTGCACTTTTTTAAACACATCCAGGATTTCATCAAAGTTGTTTCTTTTCTTTATTGGTGCCAGACGTTGAGGAAAGGGTGCTTTGGGCACATAGGGTGGCACATTAGTTGCTCTTGGAGAGTCAGAGAGCTTTTGGACTTTGGATGCATTAGTGTGTCTCTCTGCTTCATCTTGATCTTCCGTTTTGGAATTTGATTCATCCCTAGGTATCTCTATTCTGTTGTTAATCTGTTTGCCTGACCTAAGGGTAGTGATCGATTTGGCCTGCTCATGATATTGCCCTTGGTTGGAATTAGAGCCAATCTCATACTGTCCCTTTAGATTAGCCACAGGTTGGCTAGGGAACTTACCTTTCTCTCTCTCATTCAATGCGGTAGCTAGTTGACCCAATTGTACTTCCAGCTTGGCAATGGATTGCGCATTTGCATGTAAGCTTTGCTGGTTGGCTAGTAAGGTTTGTTGAGTGTCTTTTTGGAATTGGAGAGAACTCTGCATAAAAAGATTGAGTGTATCCTCAAGAGATGGTTTCTTAGATTGTGGAGGTACTTGTTGGTACTGCGGAAACTGCTGAGGTTGCATAGGAGGATTTCCGGATGGTCCTCCTTGTTGTTGTCCTTTTGCCCAAAAAAAATTTAGATGTCTAGCCCACCCTGGGTTGTATGTGTTCGAGTAAGGATCATTCCCAGGTTTTTGAAAAGTGTTCATAGCATGTACTTGTTCAGAGAGGAATTCTGAAAATGCTGCACCAGATGGACAAGACTGCGTAGGATGGGCAGGACTAGAACATATGGCACAAGCCTCGGCTTGAGTTGTTTGTGGAGGTCCATTATTTAATACCAGAGCATCAACTTTCTTTGTCAGGTTATCAAGCTTGGCGTACAGGTCTGGCATGACTCCTATCTCATATATACCACCTTTCTTCTGTGGTTGAGGACCTCTTTCACCTCTATCTGAATAGTCCCATTGCTGGGAGTTTTCACATAAGGTTTCAAAGAATTTTCAAGCTTCGATATTACTTTTGGTCATGAAGGACCCTCCACTAGTGGCGTCAACCATGCGACGGTTTTGGGGTGTCAAACCGTCATAGAAGTATTGCACTTGTTGCCACTTCTCAAAACCATGGTGTGTACATTTAAGAAGCAAGTCCTTCCATGTTTCCCAACATTCATGAAAGTGCTCGCCCTCTTTTTTTGTGAAGTTAGTGATTTCTCTACGGAGGGCATTGGTTTAGTGAACAGGGAAGAACTTGTTTAAGAACTTCCTAGACAGTTGGTCCCATGTAGTGATAGACTCAACTTCTAGAGAATTCAACTATGCTTTTGCCTTATCCTTTAAAGAAAAAGGAAAAAGGCACAAACAGATTGATTCATCGGAAAAGTTTTGGAACCGAAAGGTAGAGCAAATGTCTAGGAATTCTTTCACATGATGATATGGGTCCTCCTTGTCTAAACCATAGAAGGAGGGCAACAATTGTATGACACCAGGTTTAAGTTCAAAGTGTGCTGCCGTTGTGGCTGGCAACACTATGCATGAAGGCGCATTGAATTGGACAGGAGCTGAATAATCTCTAAGAGCTTTATTTCCATTCTCATCCGCCATTTCAAATAGGATGTTTTTAAATCTTCTACGAAAAGTTCTTTCTATTTCAGGATCAATAGGTGCTAGTTCTATGTTCAGAGATCTATGTCCTAGCATAAACTATGTTATTGTAATGTAAGAAAGAAACTAAACTAAGAAGCAACCTAAGAGAAATAAAACTAGAACTAGAAACTATGAGATTCTAAAACAAGTTAAAACTATGTAAATAAGAATGGGAAGAAAGAACCCGGAAAAGGAGATGATTGATGTCAGAAGATTTAAGAAGCTCCTCCTTCACTTAGTAGCTTCCTTCCTCAATTCCTGTAAATAAAAACAAAAACAAATTAAGTTTCCTAAAATAATGATAGAAAAATCCTAAGCAATGGTTAATTTCTAAAAACAAGAAAAATTTCTAATCTTAGAAATAACAAGCTAAGTTAGTTTCTAAAAAGGGAATAATTTCTAAAACTAGAAAATAGAAAGTTACTTGAAAGAAGAATCTAAATCTAAAATTAGAATCTAAACGATTTCTAAAATTAGAAACTAAACAATTTTTAAAAAATAAAACCTTAATTCTAAAAATAGAAATTAGAAAAAGTAAAGAATTTAGAAAGGGATTACCAAATTAGAAGTGTATTTCAGGACCCTACAAAACCGGAAATAGGTTAGTTTCTAAATTAAAGAAAAGAACTCTAAGTCAGTAAAATCCTAAGCTATGAATTATGATAAGAGAGAATCCTATATTCAATTTGGAACGAAACAGTCCCCGGCAACGGCGCCAAAAACTTGATATTTTATTTAAACCAACATGATTTAAATGATTTTTAAACTCGCGAGTATACGAATCAGATGTAGATATGGTACGTATTACGAGATCGTTCCCACGAGGACAGGTCGTCACAATTCAAATCTATGATTCTTTTTAACTAATTCAACAAATAATGGAGCAACTACTAAGCACAATTCTATGAAAAAAAATAATTGAGAACAGGGAGGAAAATTCAATCAGAGAGAGAGCACTAGGACCTTCGAATCCACCCCTAATTATCATAACCCTTGTTTTGTCTGTTGATTCACCTTAATCTAGATTGATACCACTTATATAGAGAAAGCACAATCTGTATCCTTAATCGGGCATACAGAATGTCTAATTCCTTTAAGCAATGCCATGAATAACATATCCTATGTCCTTGGTCGAGCACATGGGATGTACAGTTCATTAAAGCACCCTGTTTCTTCCTCTATAGGAAACCTGTTCATGATCAGACACAAGCACCTAGAATAAGCATCCAAACAACATCCATATATATACTTTGGTCAAGTTCATAGATGGAGAAGTACAGATTTCAAACCCAATCAAGCACGCTAGAGAAAGAAACAAACCAATCTAATTAAAGTAAATTCAACATATAACCATGGATATTCAAATTAGGGGTTTCATCTTAGCCCTAGCTGAGAGATTAGCAAGCCATGAATTCAAATAAAAAGAAGGTTAAATGAAATATAACCAAAAACATCCTTCTTTCTCTCTCTTCTATTTCTTCTCTTTCTTCTCTTTCTTCTCTCCCTTGCTCCGTATCTAGAATTCCCCGTTTCTGAATACCTTTCCCACGTCAAAAACTCCTCTTTTATAGCAGCTGGAGGGCTGAAGTCGATGGCAGAGTCGTAGCAGGACATGGAGTGCAACTTTTCGCAGCCAAGATGTCACGCTTAACAACACCACTTTCCTTGCTTTCTCTCCACAGGATCAACGTCCTTTGGAAGGATTTTGGCTGACCTACACGATGGACGGATCAGATCTTCCATCTGATCAACGTCGAGACCACACCACAGCCCCGAAACCCGGTCGGTTTCGGACGCTGTAACAAAGGCTGGGGATCTAGTTTAAAGGGTTGACACCAAAGTTGAAGCACTTCCAGATATCAGGTGGGCCCCACTTAATGAATCAAGGGGTTGATATGACCGTTGGGGCACTTCCATAGTGATTCGAGGGCTAAACTTTGATACGTACGGTTAATTTATGTCCCTTAGACCATGTATGAAGTTTCGAGCCGATCGGATGGTGGGAACCCTGTGATCTTTTACTTTGGCCGGTTTTCGGGCCCGTTTGATGCGAACGGCTTGATTTCCTTGGATCCCTGGTGTGTAAATCCATCGCTATTGGTCCTCTGAAGTCCGTTCCTTGCTCTGGTGACTTTGGAGCATTAAAACCATACTTGTAGTGCTCTTTTTCAGTCAACGCTCCTACTTATACCCTGTAACAAAAACACGATTAAAATATTCCATTAAGCATTATCATATACGTAAAAACTGGCAAAGATCGGGGTCTGATATGCAATATTTGACCCTCATCAGCCTACCGCCAAAGATGGATCTGAAAAGGCCCAGTCGACGATAAAAATGATACAGACCATCGTACCTCAAATAGGGCGTATCTCGCAATACAGAATGAGTTATCTGACATAAAATATATGATTTAGGGGTAGATCGAGCTTCTTTAGCCTACCACCAAAGATGGATCTTAAAAGGCCCGGTCAATGATAGAAGTGATCCACACCATCGGAACTTAAATCGGGAGTATCTCGCATTCCGGAATGAGTTATCTGACATAAAATATATGATTTTTGGGTAGAACGAGCTACTTTAGCCTACCGCTAATGATGGATCAAAAAAGGCCCGGTCGATGACAGAAGTGATCGAGACCATCGGACCTTAAATGGAGCGTATGTCACAATCCGGAATGAGTTATCTGACGTAAAATATATAATTTTGGGTAGAAAGAGCTAGTTTTGCTTACCGCAAAAGCTGGATCCTATAAGGCCCGGTCGACAACGGAATTTATCCAGACCATCGGAGCTTAAATTGGGCATATCTCGCAATTCGGAATGTGTTATCTGACGTAAATATATGATTTTATGGTAGAATGACGTACTTTAGCCTACTGCCAAAGATGGATCAGAAAAGGCCTGTTCGATGACAGAAGTGATCTAGACCATCGGACTTTATATCGAGCATATCTCGCAATCCAGAATGAGTTATCTGACGTAAAATAAATGATTTTGGGCTAGAACGAGCTACTTTATCCTATTGTAAAAGATGGATCTGAAAATGCACGGTCGACGACAGAAGTGATCAAGACCATCGGACCATAAATTGGGCGTATCTCGCAATCCGGAATGAGTAATCTGACGTAAAATATATGATTCTGTTGTAGAACGAGCTACTTTAGCCTACCGCCAAAGATGGATAAAAAAAGGCCCGGTCGGCGATAGAAGTGATCCAGACCAATGGACCGTAAATCGGGCGTATCTCGCAATTCGAAATGAGTTATCTGATGTAAATTATATGATTCTGAGGTAGAACGAGTTACTTTAGCCTAACGCCAAAGCTGGATCTGAAAAGAGCCGGTCAACGACAGAACTGAGGCAGACCATCGGACCTTAAATCGGGTGTATCGGGCAATCCGGAATGAGTTATCTGACGTAAAATATATGATTTTGGGGTAGAACGAGCTACTTTAGCATACCGCCACAGATGGATCTGAAAAGGCCAGGTCGACGACAGAAGTTATACAGACCATCAGACCTAAAATCGGGCGTATATCGCAATCCGGAATGAGTTACATGACATAAAATATAGGATTTTGGGGTAGAATGAGCTACTTTAGTCTACGGCCAAAGATGGATCAGGAAAGGCCCGGTCGACGACAGAAGTGATTCAGAGCATCGGACCTTAAATCTGGCGTATCTCGCAATCTGGAACGAGTTATCTGACGTAAAATATATGATGTTGGGGTAGAACAAGTTACTTTAGCCTATCGCCAAAGATGGATCTGAAAAGGCTCAGTCGATGATAGAAATGATACAGACCATCGTACCTCAAATAGGGTGTATCTCGTAATCCAGAATGAGTTATCTGACGTAAAATATATGATTTTGGGGTAGATCGTGCTACTTTAGCCTACCACCAAAGATGGATCTAAAAAGGCCTGGTCGACGACAGAAGTGATCCACACCATCGGAACTTAAATCGGGAGTATCTCGCATTCCAGAATGAGTTATCTGACATAAAATATATAATTTTTGGGTAGAACGAGCTACTTTAGCCTACCGCTATTGATGGATCAGAAAAGGCCCGGTCGATGACAAAAGTGATCCAGACCATCGGACTTTAAATGGAGCGTATGTCACAATCCGGAATGAGTTATCTGACGTAAAATATATAATTTTGGGTAGAAAGAGCTAGTTTTGCTTACCACAAAAGCTGGATCCTATAAGGCCCGGTCGACAACGGAATTGATCCAGACCGTTGGACCTTAAATCGGGCATATCTCGCAATTCGGAATGTGTTATCTGACGTAAAATATATGATTTTATGGTAGAATGACGTACTTTAGCCTACTGCGAAAGATGGATCAGAAAAGGCCTGTTCGATGACAGAAGTGATCCAGACCATCGGACTTTATATCGTGCATATCTTGCAATCCAGAATGAGTTATCTGACGCAAAATAAATGATTTTGGGGGTAGAACGAGCTACTTTATCCTACCTCGAAAGATGGATCTGAAAATGCACGGTCGATGACAGAAGTGATCAAGACCATCGGACCTTAAATTGGGCGTATCTCGCAATCCGGAATGAGTAATCTGACGTAAAATATATGATTTTGTTGTAGAACGAGCTACTTTAGCCTACCGCCAAAGATGAATCAGAAAAGGCCCGGTCGATGATAGAAGTGATCCACACCAACGGACCGTAAATCGGGCGTATCTCGCAATTCGGAATGAGTTATCTAATGTAAATTATATGATTTTGAGGTAGAATGAGCTACTTTATCCTAACGCCAAAGCTGGATCTGAAAAGAGCCGGTCAACGACAGAAGTGATCCAGACCATCGGACCTTAAATCAGGTGTATTGGGCAATCCGGAATGAGTTATCTAACGTAAAATATATGATTTTGGGGTAGAATGAGCTACTTTAGCATACCGCCACAGATGGATCTGAAAAGGCCTGGTCGACGACAGAAGTTATCCAGACCATTGGACCTTAAATCGGGCGTATGTCGCAATCCGGAATGAGTTATATGACATAAAATATATGATTTTGGGGTAGAATGAGCTACTTTAGTCTACGGCCAAAGATGAATCAGGAAAGGCCCGGTCGACGACATAAGTGATTCAGAGCATCGGACCTTAAATCTGGAGTATCTCACAATCCGGAACGAGTTATCTGACGTAAAATATATGATTTTGGGGTAGAACGAGTTACTTTAGCCTACCGCCAAAGATGGATCTGAAAAGGCCCAGTCGACAATAGAAATGATACAGACCATCATACCTCAAGTAGGACGTATCTCGCAATCCAGAATGAGTTATCTGATGTAAAATATATGATTTAGGGGTAGATTGAGCTACTTTAGCCTACCACCAAAGTTGGATCGAAAAAGGCCCGGTCGACGACAGAAGTGATCCACACCATTAGAACATAAATCGGGAGTATCTCGCAATCCGGAATGAGTTATCTGACATAAATATATGATTTTTGGGTAGAACGAGCTACTTTAGCCTACCGTTAATGATGGATCAGAAAAGGCCCGGTCGATGACAGAAGTGATCTAGACCATCGGACCTTAAATGGAGCGTATGTCACAATCAGGAATGAGTTATCTGAAGTAAAATATATAATTTTGGGTAGAAAGAGCTAGTTTTGCTTACCGCAAAAGCTGGATCCTATAAGGCCCGGTCGACAACGGAATTGATCCAGACCTTCGGACCTTAAATCGAGCATATTTCGCAATTCGGAATGAGTTATCTGACGTAAAATATATGATTTTATGGTAGAATGACGTACTTTAGCCTATTGCCAAAGATGGATAAAAAAAGGCCTGTTCGATGACAGAAGTGTTCCAGACCATCAGACTTTATATCGAGCATATCTCGCAATCTAGAATGAGTTATCTGACGTAAAATAAATGATTTTGGGGTAGAACGAGCTACTTTATCCTACCGCAAAAGATGGATCTGAAAATGCACGGTCGACGACAGAAGTGATCAAGACCATAGGACCTTAAATTGGGAGTATCTCGCAATCCGGAATGAGTAATCTGACGTAAAATATATGATTTTGTTGTAGAACGAGCTACTTTAGCCTACCGCCAAAGATGGATTAGAAAAGGCTCGGTCAACGATAGAAGTGATCCAGACCAACGGGTCGTAAATCGGGCGTATCTCGCAATTCAGAATGAGTTATCTAATGTAAATTATATGATGTTTAGGTAGAACGAGCTACTTTAGCCTAACGCCAAAGCTGGATCTGAAAAGAGCCGGTCAATGACAGAAGTGATCCAGACCATCGAACCTTAAATCGGGTGTATCGGCCAATCCGGAATGAGTTATCTGACGTAAAAAATATGATTTTGGGGTAGAAAGAGCTACTTTAGCATACGGCCAAAGATGGATCAGGAAAGGCCCGGTCGACGACAAAAGTGATTCAGACCATTGGACCTTAAATCTGGCGTATCTCGCAATCCGGAAAGAGTTATCTGACGTAAAATATATGATTTTGGGGTAGAACGAGATACTTTAGCCTACCGCCATAGGCGCATATAAAAAGACCTAGTCGATGACAGAAGAGATCCAGTCCATCGGACCTTTAATCGGGCGTATCTCTCATTCCGATTGAGTCATCTGGGGTAAAATATATGATTTTGGGGTAGAACGAGCTACTTTAGCCAACTGCCAAAGATGGATCTAAAAAGGCCTGGTCGACGATAGACGTCATCCAGACCATTGGATAATAAATCGGGCGTAACTCGCAATCTAGAATGAGTTATTTGACGAAAAATATATAATTTTGGGGTAGAACGAGCTACTTTAGCCTACGGTGAAAGCTGGATCTGAAAATGCACGGTTGACGACCGAAGTAATCAAGACCATCGGACCTTAAATCGGGCATATCTCACAATCCTGAATGAGTTATCAATGTAAAATATATGATTTTGGGGTAGAACGAGCTACTTTATCCAACCGCCAAAGATGGATCAGAAAAGGCACCATTGACGACAGAAGTAATCCAGACCATCGGACCTTAAATCGGGCATATCTCGCAATTCAGAATGAGTTATCTGACGTAAAATATGCGATTTTGAGGTTGAAATTGCTACTTTAGCCTACCCCCAAAGACTGATCTAAAAAGGCCCGGTCGACGACAGAAGTGATCCAGATCATCGGACCTTTAATCTGGCATATCTCGTATTCCGGATGAGTTATCAGACGTAAAATATATGATTTTGGGGTAGAACGAGCTACTTTAGCCTACCGCCAAAGATGGATCTGAAAAGGCCCCGTCGACGATAGAAGTGATCCACACCATCGGACCTTAAATCGGGTGTAACTCGCAATCCAGAATGAGTTATCTGATGTAAAATATATAAATTTGTGGCAGAACGAGCTACTTTAGCCTATCGCTAATGACGAATCTGAAAAGGCTCGGTCAACGACAGAAGTGATCCAGACCATCGGACCTTAAATCGGGCGTATCTCACAATCCGAAATGAGTTATCTGTCGTAAAATGTATGATTTTGGGGTAGAACGAGCTACTTTTGCCTAACGCCAAAGATGGATAAAAAAAGACCCGCTCGACGATAGAAGTGATCCAGACCATTAAAACTTAAATCGGGCATATCTCGAAACAGGAATTAGTTATCTGACGTAAAATATATGATTTTGGGGTAGAATGAGCTACTTTAGCCTAACACCAAAGATGGATCTGAACAGTCCCAGTCGACAACAGACCTGATCCAGACCATCGGACCCTAAATCGGGCGTATCTCGTTATCCGGAATGAATTATCTGATGTAAAATATATGATTTGGGGTGGAACGAGCTACTTTAGCCTACTGCTAAAGATGGATTAGAAAAGGCCCAGTAGACGACAGAAGTGATCCAAACCATCAAAACTTAAATCAGGCATATCTCTCAATCCGGAGTTAGTTATCTGACGTAAAATATATAATTTTGGGGTAGAACGAGCTACTTTAGCTTACCGCCAAAGACGGATCTGAAAAGTCCTGGTCGACGACAGAAGTGATCCAAACCATCGGACCTTAAATCGGGCATATCTCGCAATCCGGAATGAATTATCTGACATAAAATATGTGATTTTGGGGTAGAACATGCTACTGTAGCCTACCGCCAAAGAAGGATCAGAAAAGGCCCGGTCGACGACAGAAGTGATCCAGACCATCGGCTCTTGAATCGGGCATATCTCGCTAGCCGGAATAAGTTATCTGCCGTCAAATATATGATTTTGGGGTAGAACAATTTACTTTACTCGACCGTTAAAGACTGATCTGAAAAGTCCCGGTCGACGACAAGTGATCCAGACCATCGGACCTTAAATCGGGCGTATCTCGCAATTCGGAATGAGTTATCTGACGTAAAATATATGATTTTTGGGTAGAACGAGCTACTATATCCAACCACCAAAAAGGGATCTGAAAAGTCCCAGTCGACGACAGAAGTTATCCAGACCATTGGACCTTAAATCGGGCGTGTCTCGCAATCCGCAATGAGTTATCTAATATAAAATATATGATTTTGGGGTAGACCGAGCTAAGCCTACCACGAAAGATGGATCAGAAAAGGCCCGCTCGACAACAGAAGTGATTCGAACCATAGGAACATAAATCGGGCGTATGTCGCAATCTGGAATGAGTTATTTGACGTAAAATATATGATTTTGTGATAGAACGAACAACTTTAGCCTACCACCAAAGTCAGATCTGAAATGTCCCAGTCGACAACAAAATTGAAACAGACCATCGGACCTTAAATCAGGCGTATATCGCAATCCAGAATGACTTATCTGACGTAAAATATATGATTTTGGTGTAGAACAAGCTACTTTAGCCTACAGCGAAAGATGGATCAGAAAAGGCCCAGTCGATGACAGAAGTGGTCCAGACCATCGGACCATAAATCGGGCGCATCTCACAATTCAGAATGAGTTATCTGACGTAAATATATTATTTTGGGGTAGAACTTGCCACTTTAGCCTACCACCAAAGTCTAATCTGAAAAGTCTCGGTCAACGACAGAAGAGATCTAGACTATCGGACCTTAAATCGGGTGTATCTCACAATCCAGAATGAGTTATCTGACGTAAAATATAGGATTTTGGGGTAGAACGAGCTACTTTAACCTACCGCCAAAGATGGATCTGAAAAGGCCTGGTCGACGCCAGAAGTGGTCCAGACCAAAATCCGGCGTAACTCACAATCCAGAATGAGTTATCTAACATAAAATATAAAATTTTGGGGTAGAACGAACTCATTTAGCCTACCGCCAAAGCTGGATCTGAAAAGGCCCGGTCGACGACAGAAGTTATCCAGGCCATCGGACCTTAAAGCGAGCGTATCTCGCAATCCGGAATGAGTTATCTGACGTAAAATATATGATTTTGGGGTAGAACGACCTACTTTAGCATACCGCCAAAGATGGATCGGAAAAGGCCATGTCAACGATAGAAGTGATCCAGACCATCGGACATTAAATCGGGCATATCTCGCAATCCGGAATGAGTTATCTGACGTAAAATATATGATTTTGGGGAAGAATGAGCTACTTTAGCCTACCGCCAAAGATGGATCAGAAAAGGTCCAGTCGACGATAGAAGTGATCCAGACCATCGGAACTTAAATCGGGCGTATCTCGTAATCTGGAATTAGTTCTCTGACGTAAAATATATGGTTTTGGGGTAGAACGAGCTACTTTAGCCTACCGCCAAAGATGGATCTGAAAAGTCCTGGTTGACGACAGTAGTGAGACAGACCATCGCACCTTAAATCGTGCGTATCTCACACTGCGGAATGAGTTATCAAACGTAAAATATATGATTTTGTGGCAGAACGAGCTACTTTAGCCTACCACCAGAAATGGATCAGAAAGGGCCCGGTTGATAAGAGAAGTGATCCAAACCATTGGCTCTTAAATTGGGGGTATCTTGCAATCCGTAATGAGTTATCTGACATAAAATATATGATTTTGTGGTAGAACGAGCTACTTTATCCTACCGGTAAAGATGGATCTGAAAAGGCCGGGTTGACGATAGAAGTGATGCAGACCATCGGACCTTAAATCGAGAGTATATCGCAATCCGGAATGAGTTATCTAACGTAAAATATATGAATTTGGGGTAGAACGAGCTACTTTAGCCAACCACCAAAGATAGATCTGAAAAGGCCCAGTCGACGACAGAAATGATACAGACCATCGCACCTTAAATCCGGCATATCTCGCAATCCGGAATGAGTTATTTGACGTAAAATATATGATTTAGGGGTAGATCGAGCTATTTTATCCTACCGCCAATGATGGATCTAAAAAGGCCCAGTTGATGATAGAAGTGATCCACACCATCGGACCTTAAATCGGGAGTATCTAGCATTCCGAAATGAGTTACTGACATAAAATATATGATTTTTGGGTAAAACGAGCTACTTTAGCCTACCGCAAATGATGGATCAAAAAAGGCTCGGTCGACGAGAGAAGTGATCCAGACCATCGGACCTTAAATGGGAAGTATGTCATAATCCGGAATGAGTTATCTGATGTAAAATATATAATTTTGGGGTAGAACGAGCTACTTTAACCTACCGCAAAAGCTGGATCTTAATAGGCCTGGTCTACAACTGAAGTGATCCAGACCATCGGACCTTAAATCGGGCATATCTCGCAATTCGGAATGAGTTATCTGACATAAAATAAATGATTTTGTGGTAGAACGAGGTACTTTCGCCTACAGCCAAATATGGATTAGAAAAGGCCTGGTTGATGACAGAAGTGATCTAGACCATCGGACTTTAAATCGAGCGTATCTCGCAATTTAAAATGAGTTATCTGATGTAAAATAAATAATTTTCGAGTAGAACGAGTTACTTTATCCTACCGCGAAAGCTGGATTTGAAAACGCACGGTCGACGACAGAAGTGATCCAGACTATCGGACCTTAAATCGAGCGTAATAAGCAATCCAGAATGAGTTATCTGATGAAAAATATATAATTTTGGGGTAGAACGAGCTACTTTAACCTACCGCGAAAGCTGGATCTGAAAATGCACGGTCGACGACAGAAGTGATCCAAACCATCAGACCTTAAATCGGGCGTATCTCACAATACTGAAAGAGTTACCTGACGTAAACTATATGATTTTGGGGTAGAACGAGCTACATTAGCCTACCGCCAAAGATGGATCAAAAAAGGAACGGTCGATGACAGAAGTAATCCAGGCCATCGGACCTAAAATCGGGCGCATCTCGCAATTCGGAATGATTTATCTGATGTAAAATAAATGATTTTGGGGTAGAACGAGCTACTTTAGCCTACCGCGAAAGATAGATCAAAAAAGGCTCGGTCGATGACAGAAGTGATCCAGACCTTCGGAACTTAAATCGGGCGTAACTCGCAATCTAGAATGAGTTATCTGCTGTAAAATATATAATTTTGGGGTAGAACGAGCTACTTTAGCCTACCGCCACAGATGGATCAGAAAAGGCCCGGTCGACGACTGAAGTGATCCAGACCATCGGCTCTTAAATCGGGCGTATCTCGCAAGCCGGAATGAGTTATCTGAGGTCAAATATATGATTTTGGGGTAGAACGATTTACTTTAGTTGACCGCCAAAGACTGATTTGAAAAGTCCCGATTGACGTCAAGTGATCCAGACCATCAGACCTTAAATCGGGCAAATCTCGCAATTCGAAATGTGTTATCTGACGTAAAAAATATGATTTCGGGGTAGAACGAGGCACTTTAGCCTACCCTAAAAATGGATTGGAAAAGGCCAAGTCGACGACAGAAGTGATCTAGACCATCGGACCGTAAATCGGGCGTATCTCGCAATCCGGAATGAGTTATCTAACGTAAAATATATGATTTTGTGGTACAACCAGCTACTTTAGGCTACCGCCAAAGATGGATCTGAAAAGGCTCGGTTGACGATAGAAGTGATACAGACCATCGGACCTTAAATCAGGTGTATCTCGCAATCCGGAATGAGTTATCTAACATAAAATATATGATTTTGGGGTAGAACGAGCTACTAAATCCAGCCGCCAAAGATGGATCGAAAAATGCCCGGTCATCGACAGAAGTGATCCACACCATCGGACATTAAATCGGGAGTATGTCGCATTCCGGAATGAGTTATCTGACTTAAAATATATGATTTTTGGGTATAACGAGCTACTTCAGCCTACCGCCAATTATGGATCAGAAAAGGCCCGGTCGATGACTGAAGTGATCCAGACCATCAGACCTTAAATCGAGCATATCTTGCAATCCTGAAAGAGTTATCTGACGTGAAAGATATGATTTTGGTGTAGAACGAGCAACTTTAGCCTAACGCAAAAGATGGATCAGAAAAGGCCAGGTCGACAACAAAAGTTATCCAGACCATTGGAACTTAAATCGTGCGTATCTCGCAATGTGAAATGAGTTATCAGATGTAAAATATATGATTTTTGGGTAGAACGAGGTACTTTAGCCAAGCAACAAAGACGGATCTGAAAAGTCCCAGTCGACGATAGAAGTGATCCAGATCATCGGACCTTAAATCGGGCGTATCACGCAATCTAAATTGAGTTATTTAACGTAAAATATATGATTTTGGGGTAGAACGAGCTACTTTATCCAACTGTCAAAGATGGATCAGAAAAGGCCCGGTCGATGACAAAAGTGATGCGGACAACCGGCTCTTGAATCGGACGTATCTCGCAAGTCGGAATGAGTTACCTGACGTCAAATATATGATTTTGGGGTGGTATGATTTACTTTACTCGACTGCCAAAGACGGATCAAAAAAGTCCCGGTCGACGACAAGTGATCCAGACCATCGGACCTTAAATCGGGTGTATCTCGCAATCCGGAATAAGTTATCTGATGTAAAATATATGATTTTGGGGTAGATAGAGCTAAGCCTACTGCCAAAGATGGATAAAGAAAGGCCCGGTCGGTGACAAAAGTGATCCACACCATTGGAACTTAAATCGGGCGTATCTCGCAATCAGGAATGAGTTGTCTGACGTAAAATATATGATTTTGGGTAGAACGAGCTACTTTAGCCTACTGCCAAAGCTGGATATGAAAAGGCTCAGTCAACGACAGAAGTGGTACAGACCATTTGACCTTAAATCGGGCGTATCTCGCAATGCAGATGAGTTATCTGACGTAAAATATATGATTTTGGGGTAGATCAAGCTACTTAATCCAACCGCTAAAGATGGATCGAAAAAGGCCCGATCGTCGACAGAAGTGATCAACACCATCGGACCTTAAATAGGGCGAATCTCGCAATCCGGAATGAGTTATCTGACGAAAAATATATGATTTTGGGGTAGAACGAGCTAAGCCTACCGCCAAAGATGGATAAAAAAAGGCCCGGTCGACGACAGAAGTGATCCAGACCATTGGAACTTAAATCGGGCGTATCTCGCAATCTGGAATGAGTTATCTGATGTAAAATATATGATTTTGGGGTAGAACAAGGTACTTTAGCCAAGCAACAAAGATGGATCTGAAAAGTCCCGGTCGATGATAGAAGTGATCCAGATCATCGTAAAATATATGATTTTGGGGTAGAATGAGCTACTTTATCCTACCGTCAAAGATGGATCTGAAAAGGCCCGGTCGACGACAAAAGTGATGCGGACCACCGGCTCTTGAATCGGACGTATCTCGCAAGTCAGAGTGAGTTATCTGACGTCAAATATATGATTTTGGGGTGGTAAGATTTACTTTACTCGACCGCCAAAGACGGATCAGAAAAGTCCCGGTCGACGACAAGTGATCCAGACCATCGGACCTTAAATCGGACGTATCTCGCAATCCGGAATAAGTTATCTGACGTAAAATATTTGATTTTGTGGTAGAACGACCTACTTTAGCCTACCGCCAAAGATGGATAAGAAAAGGCCCGGTCGACGACAGAAGTGATACAGACCATCGAACCTTAAATCGGCATATCTCGTAATCCGGAATGAGTTATCTGACGTAAAATATATGATTTTGGGGTAGAACGAGCTAAGCCTACTGCCAAAGATGGATAAAAAAAGGCCCGATCGGTGACAGAAGTGATCCACACCATTGGAACTTAAATCGGGCGTTTCTCGCAATCTGGAATGAGTTATCTGACGTAAAATATATGATTTTGGGTAGAACGAGCTACTTTAGCCTACTGTCAAAGCTGGATATGAAAAGGCTCGGTCAACGACAGAAGTGATCTAGACCATCGGACCTTAAATCGGGCATATCTCGCAATCCTGAAAGAGTTATCCGATGTAAAATATAACATTTTCGGGTAGAACGAGCTACTTTAGCGAACCACCAAAGATGGATCTGAAAAGTCCCGGTCGATGACAGAAGTGATCGAGACAATCGAACCTTATATAGGGCGTATCTCGCAATCCGGAATGAGGTATCTGACGTAAAATATATGATTTTGAGGTAGAACGAGATAAGTCTACCGCCAAAGATGGATTAAAAAAAAGGCCCGGTCGGCGACAGAAGTGATCCAGACCATTGGAACTTAAATCGGGTGTTTCTCGCAATCTGGAATGAGTTATCTAACGTAAAATATATGATTTTGGGAAAGAACGAGTTACTTTAGTGTACCGCCAAAGACGGATCTGAAAAGTTCCGTTCGACGACAGAATGGATCCAGGCCATCAGACCTTAAATCGATTGTATCTCGCAATCCAGAATGAGTTATCTGACGTTAAATATATGATTTTGGGGTAGAACGAGCTACTTTAGCCTACCGCCAAAGACGGATCTAAGAAGGCCCGGACGACGATAGAAGTGATCCAGACCATCGGACCTTTAATCGAGCGTATCTCGCATTCCGGATGAGTCATCTGACGTAAAATATATGATTTTGGGGTAGAACGAGCTACTTTAGGCTACCGCCAAAGATGGATCTTAAAAGGCCCGGTTGACGACAGAAGTGATCTAGACCATCGGACCTTAAATCGGCCATATCTAGCAATCCGAAATGAGTTATCTGACGTAAAATATATGATTTTGGGGTAGAACAAGGTACTTTTGCCTACCGCCAAAAATGGATCGGAAAAGGACATGTCGACGACAGAAATGATCCAGACTATCACACCCTAAATCGGGTGTGTCTCGCAATGCAGAATTCATTATCTGAGCTAAAATATATGATTTTGGGGTAGAACGAGCTACTTTAGCCTACCGCCAAAGTTGGATCAGAAAAGGCCCGGTCGACGACAGAAGTGATCCAGACCATCGAAACTTAAATCGGGCATATCTCGCAATCCGGAATTAGTTATTTGATTTAAAATAGTTGATTTTGGGGTAGAGCGAGCTACTTTAGCCTACCGCCAAAGATGAATCAGAAAAGGCCTGATAGACGACAGAAGTGATCAAGACCATCGGTTCTTGAATCGGGCGTATCTCGCAAGCCAGAATGAGTTATCTAACGTCAAAGACTGATCTGAAAATTCCGGGTCGACGACAAGTGATCCAGACCATCGAAACTTAAATCTGGCATATCTCGCAATCAGGAATTAGTTATTTGATTTAAAATACATGATTTTGGGGTAGAGCGAGCTACTTTAGCCTACCGCCAAAGATGAATCAGAAAAGGCCCAGCAGACGACAGAAGTGATCAAGATCATCGGTTCTTGAATCGGGCGTATCTCGCAAGCCGGAATGAGTTATCTAACGTCAAAGACTGATCTGAAAAGTCCTGGTCGACGATAAGTGATCCATATCATCGAACCTTAAATCGGGCATATCTCGCAATCCGGAATGAGTTGTCTGACGTAAAATATATGATTTTGGGGTAGAACGAGCTACTTTAGTTTACCGCCAAAGATGGATCTGAAAAGGCCCGGTTGATGACAGAAGTAATCTAGACCATCGGACCTTTAATCGGGCGTATCTCGCTATCCGGAATGAGTTATATGACTTTAAATATATAATTTTAGGGTAGAACGAGCTACTTTAGCCTACCGCCAAAGATAGATAAAGAAGGCCTGATCGACGACAGAAGTTATCCAGACCATCGGACCTTAAATCGGGCATATCTCGCAATCCGGAAAGAGTTATCTGACGTAAAATATATGATTTAGGGTAGAACGTGATACTATAGCCTACCGCCAATGATGGATCAGAAAATGCCCGGTCGACGACAGAAGTGAATCAGATTATCGGACCTTAAATCGGACGTACCTTGTAATCCGGAATGAGTTATCTGACGTAAAATATATAACTTTGGGGTAGAATGAGCTACTTTAGCCTACCGCCAAAGACGGATCTGAAAAGTACCGATCGACGATAGAAGTGATCGAGACAATTGAACGTAAATCGGGCGTATCTCGCAATTCAGAATGAGTTATCTGACGTAAATTATAAGGAATAAAGATGTAAGTATCTCAATTAAGGAAGTAAATTCAACTTCAATTTTACTTCCCGCACTCCCTTTCATTCCTACTTCCTCAACTTCTTCCTATCTTTTTTCCCCTCTATCTCCCACTTTCATTGCCTTCCTCTTCAACTTCTTCTTCTCAAACATCTTCAGTTAATTTTCCACTTCTACTCTGACTTCTCTTCTCTCTAGCCTCTTTCTAGTAATATGTCTTTTAACCATCTCCTCCATCGCAGCTTGCGCCTAAAGAGCTTTGTCCTTTTTGTAGGTATCATATTGTACGATTTTAACAACCTCAGTCTCTTCTTCTTCGACCGTTGGTTTAAGATCTGAAGCAAGCACCACCTGTAGGAACAATAATGATTTATTATTTATAAACATAATGCATTATTAGAAAACAATAATAATTGAATCACTCTTGCTAGCATAGTATTGAAGATGACTAAGATTGAAGAATACTGGCCTACTCTGTAAGGATCCCAATTGAGAATTCTAGGAATCCTTACAGGTAGTCTTCTAGCAGCCCACCCCTCATCACTAGTTAGCATATGCAATCGCTTGTATGCCCATATCTGTTTAAAGTCCAGTATCATGCATTAAACATTAGTGATGATGTATATTGAATATTTAACATGTAAGAAATCACAAGTCAAACACAATCACTGACTGGGGACAAGAATAACTTACCTGTAAGGCATATGCGTAAATATTGTACGAATGGGGGAACTCACCATTCTCGCGACCACCACTAATTCCAGTATTAACCCACTCGCTCAAATATTCGTACCCCATGCTGCCCCAAGGGTAACTATTGAAATAATGTAAGTAAGTGACCATGTCAATATGCTTATCTACACAAATATTCTTTTGTGGAGATGCAACTACTAGATTCTCTAGACAAACTATGAGTGCTAGCTTCACCGCATCTAAATGTTGTTTTTTTCGGTGAGTGATAGAAAAGCTTCTTTGAAATCGTCCTTTGTCACACCACCTTCTTTCAAGTATCTCTCCCTAATTCCTTTTCTATTCTTCTCCTTTGTGGTTTTATCCTCTCCATCCTCATTTGCACTAATAGGTCCAAACCTAAGACCCATAATTATGGTAAAGTAATGCACATTAAATTTCAGTATGTTACCATGAACATCGAAGGTTAGGTCACCAATATGCCTTTGCATTAGGCAGTGCATGAGTTAAGTATGGGCCATCCATCCCGACACCGGAAAGTCGAGTAGATATCCAAAACAAGTGTTCTTAAACAACTCTTTTTTGGTAGGATTGTTGTCAAAATCTTCTAGAACATTTTGGAGAGACCGCAACCTTTTTGTAGTCCAAGTAGATTGTCCTTGATTGGTTTCAACCTGCATTCCAATAAGGGTCGAGATTATTATCTAATTAGATTAGAAGATGATCTTGTAATAGTGGAAGGGGTTGATAGTGGGACAGTAAGGGTCATGGTTATCATGAATAATGGGTTGTGGTTATTATGAACAATAAGATGTAGTTGTTTACATACACAATGGCTCGTGTTTGGCAGAAGATTGAGAAGGGTCAAAGTTGTCATCTACAACGGTGTTGTGGTTTTTATTCAGAATGGGTCGAGGTTGTCTACAACAACCAATTCTGCATGACAACCATGACCATTTTCAAGACTCTGCAAACCATGACCCATTGTTCATAATAACCATGGCCCATTGTGCATGACAATCACGACCCATTGTGCATGACAACCTCGACCCTTTACAAGGTTGACATCCATTGAGGGTCGAGGTTGACATACAAATTGGTTCGAAGTTTTCATCCACATTGGGTTGAGGTTGGCAAACACATTGGTTGGAAGTTTTTGAAATGGCCAAGCTATATGTCCTAGAGGGGGGGTGAATAGGACAATGCCAAATAAAAACTTATAATAGCGGAATTAAACAAAGTATGATAGCCAATGAACTAATTAAATAAATTACAATGCAGAAATGAAATGCAACCTCAAACAATTGAAATTGAGAGGTTGATACAAACGTTGTTCTAAGGACAACCTTTCACCAAAAACCCAATGTTTATGGTAGGACAACCTTATGTCTAGAAATGTCTTTGTATTAAATTCTCAAAATCAAAGAGGAATAAAGAAATAAATACAAACTGCACTGAATAAATTGAATTTACAAATGTCTTGTTCTAGGGACAGCCATACACCATAAAAATGGCAGGGCAACCTTGCTGGAACAATTTTGGAAATTAAAGCTTGAATCAATAGAAAGAATTGCTGGAAATAAATTGTAGAAATAAATCACTAAATTATTACAACATTCCCACACTTGCTTGTAATTTCAAACTGTTACAACATTCACATCCACAAGGAAAATAGAACTGAATGATAAAAGATAAGGAATTAAATAACCATTCAATCCACAAGACAAGAAGTTATAGTGGTTCGCCTGTGTGTTCACCAACTGTTCTCAAACAGCACACAGAATGCTACTCCACTCCTAATATCCTCACACAGGGGATATTAGCGTTCTCTAATAAAAACTGGTTTTCACAGGTTCACCAAAAACCTTCACAATTGTGTCTTTATCACTTGGGCTTACACAATTCAAAAAACCCCACAATCTGAGTTTTCTGGCTCTCCTCAGATAACCATACACATAGAGATTTTTCTGGCAAATCTCATACAAAACCAAAATAGAAATTACAGGAATTGTAAAATACCTGGATCTTATCCTTTTGCAGA